>JANIJG010008913.1:3333-46812 GCA_024611175.1 Megaceryle torquata | reverse complement strand
GCAGCACCACCCCATGGAGTAAACCAAGGTGTGACTGTAGCAACACCACCACCCCCCCCCCCCGAAGCTGGTGGGGAGAGGAAGAGCCAATGCCCAAGGGGGCTCTTCGCGTGTGCACTGCCCCGGGGGGGAGGCAAGAGAAATCGACATCCAAACAAACATGGTCATTTTTCTGCCTCTGTTGACTACCATAGGCTCAATGAAGGGTTTCTGTGCTTGAGAGCAATCTAGGATAAGTAGACAACACAATAGGAAGGAGAAAACAAAATTTCTTCCTTTTAGCAGCTGGAGTTATGATGATTCTGGTGTGAGGAAAGGCCTAAGCTACAATGATTTCATTAAATTAGATTTCAGTCTCATGTCACGTTCAGGTGGTTAAATTGCATTTGGTCCATGTCTCTTTGGGCACACCAAACTTGTTCTAAATAGAAAATGTTTTCAGGATCCAGATTGCTTTTCTCATGAATTGAGTTCTGACTCCAGATATGTGGAGATAGGGAGAATAAAGGATTTGGATGTGCTGTTCCTACTTGGAAAGATTTAAGTCTTGAATTTAAAAATACTAATTCAGAAAACGGTCGCATTTTGTATCTCATACGGAAAAGATTTCATTCCTCGAATCTGAATTCTTTTATCAGATGTACCAAGAATTCACCTTTTGAAACTGAGGACTTGATAGGCTTGTGATATTGCAGCTAATTATGGATGTATCGTAACATAGTAGAAAGCTTTAATGTCATTCTAATCCTAACTCAAACCTGTTTTGTTTCCAGGCAATAATAATCAAATGGAGGCTCATGCACCAAGGTCTGCTCCCAGGCAGAGCCACATGCTTTTGACTAGCATTGTTTGCACATGGGTCCAAATGTTCCACTATGGATCCATCTGTTCTTTACCTTGTTTTCTTCTCTGAGACTGCTGTTTTTTCCTTCTTGGGAATATTCTTCTGTTGGATATTCCTTATGTTGTTATGGTTTGTATGCTTCTGTGTTCCTCTACCCTTTCTTCCTTGGTGTGGTGTGTTGTGTTTTTGTTTGTGGGTTTTTTTTTTTTTCCCTCTCTCTTTCTCTGCTCCTTCTTTTACAGGTATTTCTTAATATACAATATACCTTTAGGTTTAGCTCAGCTTCTGGTGGACAAATGGTCACAAGACAGAAAATAGGTGATGGCTTAAACAGATGTTCCTGTCAGAGTAAAAAACTTTAACTTTTGAATTGCTGCTAAACATAGAGCCTCTGGAGACAATAAATATTGCCAGAATGGTGTGGCAATGGCTTGTTTGGCTCCTTTCCACACTACATAATTTCAATCTGACACCTTTCAGCAAAAACGAAGTCTGCTGAGAGAGGTTTTTATGGTTTTCATTGCTGTGTATCTGTACACCAGTTAGTCAAGATCTGTGCTTGTGCCAGGAGGACCGTTTTGAACTAGTTGAAGGAATCCATCCTAAGTGCACTCTATCAAGGCCTGAGTGAATTTATTTGTAAATAATAGATGCAAATTGTCACTGGTTGTTCTTTTTTGCCTCCATACCAAAAGTGAAATGAAATGTCAAGATAATCAGAGAAGCAATCATGTGTGCTCTAGTGCATGGTATTTGAATATAAATATATTGTTTATACAAGTTATTCTTTATTTTAATACTGTGATGCTTATATTATAGTAATTTTTATGAAGTTGTGGGTTTAATTCTTAATCCTTTATTTAATCAGGGAAGATACACAAATAATTAGTAACTTATAAACTATCCTAATAAAAATAGAATCACACAAGTACAGTCATCACAAATGAAAAATGGAAGAATATGACTAATTTTTCTAAAGTTAATCCCTTGTAGGTGTTTATCAAGCCTTAGAAAATGTACAGTTTTGGAGTTCAAATGCTTTAGTAAGAAGCTAAATACTTGGAGTGAGCTAATATGTAGGCACAACAGGAACTTGATGGTATAGTAGGTGGTAAGATTTATTTATGATAAGCTGTAATGGAATTCCCCTGGAACTATGTATTCCACCTACTTGAATGAACAGCAATTCAGAAGATGAACAATATGCAGCAAATGCCAAGACATCAAAAAATTGGCAGGTTATTGTAATATATGGGACTAAGTGTATGACTAATCCACTGTCTGTAACTACCTCTTAGTTCTGGTGTATACTGTGACTTACATATGTTGAACTTCTGTGGTTCACCTCTTGTCTAATAGCTGTTCACTTAAACATTTTTATTTATACACAGACCTGGTATTCTGGACATTTTAATTTAAAGCCTGGGGTCTGCACACAACAGGCAGGGCTACATAGCCTTCTTGAGATGAAGATGCATTTATTGTATCTTATAATTGTGGTGATGAATTTGAATTATATTTTCAAAATTACTTTTTTTTTCCTGTCTATTTTTAAATTATAGCTGGGCAGAGGTTCTAGAAATGTTCTGAGTGATTGAGAAGTTGGAGGGACAGGGGAGAGAGTAACAGTTGGTTTGGGTCACTATCAACAAACTTCCTGTAATTACTGCAATTTTAGTACAGTATTTAATGTACATACTGAGACTATTTGTTACACTTTTTACCTATTTTTACCTGATGCAGACTATGCAGTGAAAAAAACATGTAAAATGGGATTGCAGGTTTCTAAAGCAATAATGTCTGTTGGTTTTAAGGGGCTTTGTACTTATCTCTTCAGGATATTACATCTAACTGTGAAATAGTTTTAGATGACAGCATTCTTCTGGTCAGTGGGACACAGTTTGTTAATGTGCTAAATTGTTAGCAATGAACTTAGTATTTCAGCGCTTATTTTGTCAACAGAAGTAAGTTGATGTACTCTGAAACTCCTATTCCTGAATTACATATAAAGGGTTTGTTTTTTCTGATGTAATGTGTTGTCTGCAATGACAAGAAAGTGGCATAGAAAAAGAATTCTGTTTTGTTACGCTGAGCAATTACGAAATTGAAAGGAAAGGTTGTAACAGTATCTGCAAGGATGACCTAATTCACTTACATATAAAAAGCCCAAATGGTTTCAGTTAGTGGATAAAGAGAAAACTTTTTCACAGCTTAAATTATTTTGAGAAATCTTTATATTTTTTTCTATGTTCAAGACTTACTTAAGTAGTTCTAAGTGGCCTCATAAAACTGGCCCAGAAATGCATTTTTAGTAATACTTGGAAGGAAGGTGGTGTGTGTGCAAAATCTGATTCTGGTATCTTTTTCTTGAGGAAAGTGAACTACTCATGACTATGAGAAGGTCAAATGGAATGTTGTTTCATTTAGGACAATGACTTATTGCTATTAACTGTCTCTGTAGATTGGAGGATGCTTCTGTAGGCATTAGGAATAATTTTAATTTAATCCACTTTTTAATACCGGTAACATTCTGGTTTTGGCAAAATGTGTCGTGCATTTTAGTTACTGCAATTGAAAAACCTCAGTAAATAGAGTCCTGCAGGGCCAGGAAATGTACTCTGCTTGCTTCTTTATAGCTTCATTAAGAGCAAGTTACAAAAATACTTCACTGAAGATATTGCCGGAACATAAAAAGACCCAAACCAAAACCCCCCCCCCCCCCCCCCCCAAAAGAAACCACCAAAAAAGAAAGAAATAACCAAACTCAAAAAAACCCAACTAAAATCTGCAACACCCCACACAACCTGAAGGAAAAAAAAAAAAAAGGCAAGAAGATTTGTATTAACATCTATAATACATTATTTTTGTGAACAGAAACTGATGGAGATTGATAACTTCTGAAGCCTCTGTATGAAGTATATTTATTCTTAAGAACTTATAGCACAGCACAAAGACATCCCAATCTTATTATGAAGATTTCTGTTGAAAATCTGCTTTTTTTCAGATACATGTGGATGTGCACGATGATTGTTATTCATTTCAGATGTGTGTGTATAAAACTGTACATCTTTGCCCCAGTTTCAAGTTTCACTCTGCAAGCTACTGAAAGTTTTGCTAGGATCCAGATAGTACGTAAGCTACCTACCCAAGGTTTAGCAGAGTTCTGCACTGAGCTCCCCTTTGTTTTGCTTTACAATACTGATTAATGTTTGTAGCTGGTGTAGTAGTATTTTTTTGGTAATATTTCCAGCATAAGCTGTTAGAAAGATGTTCTTTAGTTGTCACATGAAATATATTGGAAAGGTTGGACTCATCTTTTGTTAATGGTCCAGCTAAATATGCTGTAACTACAGTAATGGGGAAGTAGTCCAGTTTAGTAAAGGTGGTGGGTGGCTTTATCTAAGTGTGTATTACATATGCTTACATATTATGTATATGTACATGTAAGTGTGTGTGTGGGAATTGTAGAGATGATAGTGTAACATTAGTGGGAGAATAATGGTGCAGCTAAACTTGGGAGGAATGGCTTGTACTGTTATCCCCTGGGACTGGTTATGTCTAATACACCCACACAAAGCCCCAAACCTCTATATACGAAAGCACTTTTAACAGATTATTTAACAGTGTTTCCTTATGAGTCTAAGACCAATGAGTCTAGATTTGTGTGTTCTAACCTTTCTGATTTAGAAAAGTTGGGGATTAGAGAAGTTGAAGAGACTGATTTTTGGTGGGATCATTAAGACTCTGTTAATTAACTTGACCAAAGTAGCAGTTTATGTTCTTGTGGTGGTTTCTTATTTATTCATATTGTGATTCTACCCTGTTTTGTAGAATATTTTGGTGCACATTTGAAAGAAGCAGCTTGCTGTTCTTTGAGGTTGTGATTCATGTTTTATTTAACACTGTAGATGAAGAAATGCTGGTTGTACTGATAGTGTGCCTGATTTGGGAGAAACTGTCTTCTGTGAGCCAAATAAAATGAAGTGTCTTTAGAAGATAGAGTATCTGGAGATCAGGAGAGCTGTTACGTATCAATTTCTCTCTGCAAGATGAAAATAATACATTATCTATTAAGTGCATTGCTGTTTCCAGAGGAAATATCTCCGTACTATTATATATGTATATATTAAGTTCAGCTGCAGGGTAAGTAGAACAAACCTCAAAGATAAAGAAACCACGTTTGGGACTGCAGTGGATGAAATTGTTTAGGTTTTGAGCTGCTTCTGAAGTGTTCATCCACAGAGCCCAGGCATGCAGAACATGCTATGTCTAATTGCCAATAAACTTGCATTTCAGAATAGCTTGCTACATATGGAGAATCTTTGCATATATAGCATATAGTAATTTGACGTTTTCTGATTAAATTTTCATTGAAAGGATTTTATATATATAGTTTTAAGGATTTTAATTTTTTTTTTTAAGTGAGATCTGTTAATTACTGTATGGAGTGTGAGAATGAAGTGGGTGCTGAGCTCTCTGCCCTCTCTTGTGGCTTTTTCCTCTGCTTATTGCTAGTATATGACCGGTTACGAGTAACCTTGGTAATTTCAAACTCTGTTCTGGACTACTTACTGTCTCTAAATAAGCTCTGATGAAATTCAGCCAGTGTTAAGCAGGGCCCTGAAATACAAGGATTTCCAGGCTTTGAATTCAGGAGCTACAAGAGGGAGAGTCTGAAAAGCACAACTTTAAGGAATTGATCTTACAGTAAGGTCAGTATCTGAGTGCTTCGTTGGATGACACTGCAGAGCACTCAGGTGAAACACCAGTGAAAGTACGTGATCAGGCTTAGCTTTCAGGGTCATTGTTCCTCAGTGAGAAACAGAAATGTTCTCTTCTGAGGAAAACCATGATAAAGAGCAATGAGAACAAAGAACAGTGAGCTGTATCAGTGTCCAGTTCTGCTGAAAGCTTCATTTCAAAGTGTTGAAATCTAGAGTAACTAAGCTATGGCGCTTTGTTAGCTCAGACCTATGTGAAGTACAGGTAAGGAACGTCAGATGCAAAATCATTAATCTAAGTAGGCCCCAGGGGATATGAAGAAATGCAGTTCTTGGTGAAGGCAAACGACTCCTTTAGACAAAAGGTCTTACTTTGGTGAGCTTTTCCTGTTTTTTATTTACGTTATAAGTGACACATCTAAAATGAGATGCTTTGTAGAAAATTATCTAAAACAGTGGTGCTCAGGCACACTGTAAAATTAATTTAGTACTTTTATCCAGAAGAAAGTTTGAAGTCAAATGGAAATACAGTGTAGAGTTCACATCCATAGCAGTGGAAGCTTGTTTTCCCTTTCAAGACCTGGTTATCCTGGGTGTCAGGTTTCATCACTTGGCTTATAACTCTTTACAACTCATCGATTGCAAAATCAGAATGACTTCCACCAGAAAGCAGAAGCTGCTTATCTTGGTCTCATGGAGTGACTCAGAGTTCTGTTGTTTTTTCTGAAGGGAAAGCTGTCTCCTCTAGCTGTTGAAAATGTAGCTGTGGGGGGGGCGGGGAGGGAATCAAATTTATCTTTGACAGCAGCAATGTAATAGAAGGAATCATATTTATATCCCACTTAAAGGACATCACAGTAATTAGACATCTTGAGATAAGTTGTTCTTGTGAGATGGATACCTTGGTGAATCAGGAGGTTGAATCTCATTTAAATATGAAAATTCTTTTGCGTGCGTATTACTGTGCATCCTTTTCTTGTCATGTGTTCTTTCCAGGCATTCTGTGATTGTCTGTTACTTGTTTGCTTTTTTCCTATTTGTTGAATAAGGTTTTGGCAAACAGGATGAAATATTTTCCTTTAGTGAGCCTGATATAATAGTTTAAACATTATTCTCCTCTTCTGATAGTGCACAGAAGAGGCAAAGGGAGCCCTCCTTGTAGTTAGGGCATGTTTCTTGTGTCCTTGTGTTCCATGCCTACTACTGGCAATTAGCTGCCCTTTTATAAGATTCTTTCCTGAATAGTTCAAGTAAACCCCAAACTTCATAAATAGGGAGCAAGGTGACTGTTTAACAAGAAATGCTACTCTTTTCCTAATCCTATTATGTTCTTAGCAAGGTTCACTTGGTTTTTGAACTGGTCATGTGGATTCTTTTATCTTCTGTTTGTGCTTTGCTATAAGCAGAAGAAATACATTTAAAATAGCAAAGGGAAAAAAAACCCAGGATGTTACATCAAGTTACATTCAAACCTGGTGAGATTTTACAGATGTGTGGAAGAACCTATTTTTATTACGTGATTCTGCTCTATGATATTCGCTGTCACCACTATTGCCAAGTGACTGCCAAAAAAAAAAAAAAAAAAAGGGCAGGTATTTCTTTATTTCCTGAGCCTTTGGAGTGTGTTTTGGGCAGCTTTATGCTTTTATCCTGTGGTAGCTAGAAACTTCTTTTCAATGACAACTGACAGCATCATGTAATCATAAAAATTTTACACCTAAATTTTCAGGAGGAAAAAAAATCTTCTGTTATTAATGCTGTTTACTGTAGTTGTGCCTGATGGTGTCCTCTTCACCTAGCCCTGTGTAAATTCAGAAAATACATATTTTGAAAAGATGTGATAACTGTGAGGGGGAAGGAAAGAGCAGAATGTTTGGCTGAGTGACCAAGATACGAATGGTATGAAGTGGGCATGTTAATATTACAGCTTCTTCAATTTGAGATGTAATTTTATTTAAGAGGCTCACATAAAGGGGAAGGATGCCCTTGATGGTCACTCCGTTCCCTTACCAAAGGGTGAGGGAGGCAAGTGAGGAGTAAAGTTGATATTGATATTTTGATAAGGATATAAGGAAAGATTTGTGGTAAATTTACAGACTAGGGCAGATAAAATCCATCTCAAGCTAGAAAGATCTGAGACATTCTTTATGTCCCTTCTTTAATGGATTTTGCTGGCTGGAGATTTGAAGTGTTTTCCTCCAGACAAGGAAGTAATTTCTTTCAAGGGGAAAAAAAAATTGTAAAGCCCAGAATATCTTGCAGTAATATCACAGACCTGGACACTACTGATGCATATTGTTGGGTCTTTTACATGAGAAGGCTTTTAAAAGGAACTAGGCACTGCCTTTTTTCTTTACATTACCTGTAATCTGTGCATTTGCTTACTTTAGGCTCCTTAGGCCTAAAAATGCCAGCTCTAGGATTCTTCAAGAATAAATTGAATGTGAATGACAGTTTATTTCTCATAGTTCTATTTAGGACAGGTTTTGAGTAACAAAAGCTGTCTTTCTCATAAGTGTTGCACAGACAAAATTTAGTGTTACAGAAATTTAAAGCAAGCCACTAAAAATCTCACTTCTTGCTTGTGTGCTTTCTCAAGAACACTGTAAGATATTCTTTTTATAGTCCGTGACTTGCTACAGAATCTGCCAGAAATGTTTGATTGGGCCAGTGATTATAAACCCCAATGTTTTCATCTGGTTTCTATATCCTATTGGAGAAGTCAGTAGGGAAATTTGTTATTCTTTCCCTTGATTGTTTAGGCTTGATGGGAATGCTTTATGAACTTCAGTCAGATTAAAATTAATAGTTGTATTTTCTTTATCCTGTTTGTCCAAATTGTCATGGAAGCTTTATACTGTTCTCTGTTTCTGTGCATGGGTGCACTTTTTCCAAAGGGATTAATGTGTTTGATTAGGAATACTTAATTTTAATGAAACTAATCCAGTAGCATTGAAAATTGCTTTTAATTATTACCATTAAAAGCTAGTAGCAAAACATCATGACCAAATGGAGGTTTCCTAACGTGTATGACTAGAGCCCTGTAGATATAAGGAGTTGAAGGTGACCGTAGAGTTCTGGTGCTGTTAGTGACCATTCCATCAGTGATGCAGAGTAACTTTAAAAGTCACCATGGCTGTAGAGAGATTGGGTGCTGAACCAAGTAAATGACCTGCTGAGTTGAAGAATGAGAAAAATCCCCGAATTTGGCATGTGTTTTAACATGAGGGTTGTCTAAAGCAAAGACTGATAAATTCATCCTAATTATGGCAATTATGGTTAGAATCCTCCAATGCTTTTGTGGTAAAGAACAATATAAATGACAATGCAGGTTATATAGCCAAAGTATATCACAGCTAACTGTGCAGTGTTACTGTCCTGATTTACCTTTCTAGTGGTTTCATCAGGGTGGATCATTCTGTCTCCAGTTTCAGTACCTGTCCAACACTGTTTAGCCTGCTGAAAAGGCCATGGCGGTAGTGAAATGGACCCCTCCATCTTACTCCGTGTGTACGGTGCAAGTCAATATACCTTGAGCATTTAAATTTATATTTTCTGCATTTAAGTTTTATCTTTACAAGGAAATAAAATTTTTCTTACTTTGCAGAAATGTGAGAATGCTTTGATCTGAACAAGCAAATATTGTGATTAATGTACATACTGGGCAAACTGTCCTAGCTGTGTATGTTCATAAATGCACTGTTAGGCATAAATCAATTATGAAAATGTTTATGTCACTATAGAGGACTGTAATTTATTACTGTTAATATAGTACCTAACATTGAAGATTATTTAATTTTCCATCGGTGTTTCTTTAATCAGTTTTTGCAACAAAAATTGATTTAAAATATATCAGGTTATATGAAAGAGGAAATTCCCAATGAAAATGCCTGTCATGCAGTTCCCTATCTTCCTTGTTTGTCTGCCAATGATTCATCAACCAGCTATTGACAGACTGATTCCTCTGGTAAGGGATTTCCATACTTTGAGTCAGGGGCAATGAAAGCAATATAACAATTGAAGGACAATACCTGTTAGTATCAGCTAAACAGGTATTTACATTTTGGTTATACCTTCAGCTGAGAAATCCAGAAGACTTGCCAAATGTTAAGTCTTGCAAGTCTTAAAGCTTCCTCTCACCTCAGAAATAGTTACTCTAGATTAAAAGGAGTGGGTATTTAGGAGTATTCAGAGACTTTATCTGGGTTGAGGAACCAAACATGTAAGCTAATGCTCCTACTCTCTGGGCAGCAGTTGCTGCTTCACCTGAAAGGAGTTTTGTACCTGCAGTATTTCTCTTCCCCCTGGCTGCTCAGCTGTTTGCTTTGTCTAGAATGGTCTGGCCACGGAGACTGAGGACGTGTCCTTGGGCCTGAAAAAATCTGCTGGAAAGAAGAGTTTTTCACTCCAGTCCTGTTGATTCCTGTAGTCTAGTTCACAGACAATCTAAAGGTCTTTCAGGTAAAAGAAGTAAAGAAGGACAAGGTTGGTCTGTACTCAAATGGCTGAAAAATCCCTTCTATTATTTGCAGGCCCATTTAAGTAACCAGTTTCCAAATCAATCTTGATATAGTCCAAATATTAACACACATCACTGATGAATAAGTACCCAAGTAAGTCAGGGTCTTTTTTGGCTTCACCTGATTCTGACTCATCAGCTATTTCTTTATTACTGGTGAGCCAAGTACCAAAGGGAGTCCCCATTTCTGTGCTAAATTATTTCCCTCTATTTTCCTTTATTTAATTAGCTTATTTCACCCTGCACACCAGAAACAAAGCTTCACCCCTCTCAGTTACATCTTTCTTCTTTCTGCTCTAAATCACTATTGGAGAGAAGTTGCAGACTGTGTCCTGGCAGGGTTTGGTGAATGTGCCGCTCTGCAGCCCAGGGAAGCCTGTGTGATGTTGACTGTCCTGGAACTGTGTCAAACACACCATGGATACTTTGTAATTTGAATGCTAAAACTGAGATCTGCCCAAGTATTTGCAAGCAAGAGCCAAGAGGTAGAAACATAGAAAACAAAACCAGCCTTTAAAGCAGTGTCAAGAGGTTTTGTAAAATTTGCCACAGGCAAAATCTGACTACTTCATTTTATAAGATGTTTGGCTTTTCTGTGAAGTCAGATATTGGAGCTGTCTGCCTTTGAGTTTTCTTGGAAACGGAGGCGGAGACTTTATACATGATGGCTTCAGAAGGTTAAGAACCAAGCATTTCACTGTCCTGGATAAACCTGGCATTGAAAATATGTTTGTACAGCTGTCACCTTTGTCCCTGGAGCTATTCTCTTCTGTGGTCAGTGGGTGTTTCTCATGCGTCTGTCAGATGACAGCCCGGGAAGGGACACACCTTGTGGGAAAAGATTCTTTAAGTCTGTGCCCTTTTGACACTGTTCTCTGTGAAGCAATGTTCAGAAAACCTTTCTGAGAAAGTTCTTTGCTGAATTGAAATTATCAGGCAGCATCTAAAATTCAACTGTGTAGATCAAAATTAAGGAGCAGGAAGACATTTGGTTAAAGTGTGAATCACTTTTTATACAATGTGTTTAGGCATGTGTATGCCAAAAAGGGTTAAAAATGAAATCTTTATTGTCTAGACCTTTGTGCATACTTGCAATTTCAGTGCAATCAGCCTCCAGCAAGATCATTTATGAAAATAAATACCAGAAAGGGGATTTTCAAGTCTTCCTTTAAGTGACATCAACTTCATCTGTCAGCAGTGAAAATACAAATTGGTAGACTTAAGCAGTTTGGCCATTAAGGAAGAAAATCAGAACTAATCCACATAATGGTAGAGTTTTTGCCAGTTTATATCTTTATTCTCTTCCTCTTCATTTGAGTTCACTTGGATGCTAATTATATATCTTTCTAATGTTCTATCCCCTATCCTGCTTTCTTCTTGTGTTACAGAAGTTAAACACAGATTCTTTATATTGGGAATTTCTGCAAAGATACTCTTTATGGAAGGCACTGCTTAGGAAAATAATTGAGATGCTTTGGGACAATCTTCAGTTAAATTGCCTACTTTTTTATTCCACTGTCCTAGTTTAAAACTGGTCTATAGTATCCTTGTGTGGAAATACTGGTTTGGTAGATGGAGATGCTTAGAAATATGTAATTTTTCTCTAATACTGCTGCTGCAAATTACGTGCTTCATTTAGCTCTACTTTCATATTTTTTCTAGAGTATGACAAGAAAGAGAAAAATGTCAATATTCCAGGGAAATAGGTGATGAGTCTGTGGGTCGTTTTTTTTCTGTTTTGTAGTTTGCTTGGGGTTTTTCTTTCTTGCTTCTCTTGAATGGTTTTATCCACTGGCACATAAACGGAAGGAAAGGCCATCATAAAAGGATGCAGAGCACTTATTCTCAAGATGATTCGGGGCAGCTGAAATCACAGTTATTTAACCTAAGCAGTGGAACTTCTGATACCACATGGATTTTTAGACATGGTACAGAAATTTTTACAAAAGCTGAAATATGTTCTGGGTTTTCCACTAACAAAGATGGAAATAGATCTTATGCCAGGGATTAAGTGGCATAATTCTCTTCATATGTGTTTTGGCTGATCACTTGCAAAAGCACCAGCTGTGATTTATTGGAAGTCTCATGTCTGTGTACCTGTTCAAAGAACAGTGGAAAGCCCAGATTAATGTGGTCTGTGCTGTCAACTGATTGAGAACTTTCACATCATTTTAATGAAAAAGCTTAAAACCAGGGGTGGAGGGGTTTCACCAGGTGGGTTTTCTGGTTTGTGATGATTTCTTTTTTATTTATTTAGACTCCTGATTTTGCTAAAACCTGTCTTGGTAAATGATTCTGTGTCAACTCAGGATTCATTGCCATTTGAAGATTTATTTTTGAACATTTTATCAGGTGTGTAATTTGCTGCCATTTATTTGAAGCAAGGGTAAAGCTTCACTTGTTGAAGAAAGCAAATACATTTTCTGCTGTTCTGACTGGATGAACATATACACTCAGAGGGCTCAGATGACCTTGCTACTACCTTCTAAGAATATGGGGGCTTTTGTGACTTGTTGCATGTTGGAGGGGCTAGGAAAGCAGTTTTGTCAACTGCTTGTGTCGACAAGAGTTGTTTAGAGTCAAGGGTTATACAGATTAACCATGTAATCATTAGCTGTGCTCAAGGCAAGTAGTTAAGAAGACTTAGATATCACTGGGTAAATAACTACAGGGCAACCCTGAGCTAATAAAATGTCTCTGCTGATGGTGAGTAGTACTACATCACTCAACAAATTTGATTCAGGAGTTCTTAAGTCTTCTATTTTTAGCCCTTGAAGGAGAGGCATGTCCATCGTCACACACTGATGACTAAACCTTTTGGAGTGCTTTGTGGGGCTATAAATGCAGAGTGAACTATTTCAGTTGCAGTACCTGTGAAATGGATCTTAGAGAGTACTCTCCTCTGGTATGAGCAGTATTTTTGTCTGACACCTGTTCTGAGGTTGTCAAGATGTTGCGTGCATTGTGCTGAACCGCATTTGCGTGCAGTTCCTTGCTGCAGAGGCAACCAAGGCTATTTGGTTTTTAAATTGTTGCTTCTAAGGCAAAATGTTTTCCAGTGAGAGTTTTGAAAGGACTTCAGCACAAACCAGTTTCTTTCAAACAGAACATACTTGCAACGTGTATATTGTGTATGGTCTTAATTCCTGCAAAATACCAATTACTTTTTACAAGCTTGTACTGCGTAGGTCAGTTTGGTAAACAAGTATTTTTTCAGATCTTGGAGTGTCCCTGTGGATGTAAAAGTGTTGGGCAAGTATTATAAATCAGAGCAAACCTAGTTAACGTGCAGGGCTAGCATGGTATTGCAGGTATTTTTTTCATGATCCTTTATATTTTTTTATAATTCTGTTGGATTAGCTACAATGAAGGGTGGGAATTGAAGCAGGCAAGTTTCTTACTTGCTGTCATCTTGCAATATTCCTATCTCCTTCCCCATAATAGTAGCCCATCTGTATTAATATTCTTAACCTTTCACTAGATGCTTCCATGGGCACAGTCAAATGAAAAGCACAGTTGAGAACTGGGCCTATAGGAGCTGTTCTGTCTTACGGCTGTCTTTAGTGAAGTTCAATCTTGTTACAGGGTGAATGATGTGAGTCTGTTCTATGAGCACTGACAGGATAAACGTGCTTAATGTTGCCAAGGAGAACAAAGGAATATGTACTCTGTAGGTGTTGAGCCTTGTTCTGATACTCTCAGCTTTGTGAAAGAACTTGTAAAAGCCCCCAACATAGATCCACATGAGCAGCTTCTAAATTTAAGGCATGTGTACCCATTTGCTGCTTTGAACAGCTTGTGTATAGCTTTGACAGTTTCTGGGTCCTGAAATATGAAAAGAAACAGAAAAAAGTTCACATTTTTAACTTGGTCACTGTGCTGTGTTGGGTTCTTTATGGCAGTGTGATATAGCAGGAGCCATACCAACTGCAAGATGGGAGAATTTATTGAAGCCTTTTAAGACAGGGGTTATGTCTTGGTGTTTTGGGGACTAATATGAGGATTTGACAGTTATCCTTAAAGGAATCTGAACTATGGGACATTTGAGGAAAGAGCCAAGGGACTGGTGGGAACAGTGTTCTGGCAAGTGCAGCTGCAAAAACATGAAGCTGTTTCTCCCTAAAGATTTGAAGGAAAATATCGGTGTTTCCTTTCACAGCAAATCCTGGGATGTGTAAATGGAAAAAAGACAGACAAGGGAGCCTTTACCCTGCCCAGCAGTATTTCTGAAGGCAGTTTGTTAAAGCTTGTGAGTCATACGATGTTATCACGGATTCTTTTTTCTTTTTCTTCTCTTCATTTCTTTTCTGGCAGCTTAAGTCTGGGTGGGAGAACTTCTCTGGCTCCCACCTTTTCTCATGTTCTGCAGTAGCTGAAACAAAACATTTGAGACTCTTGATGTTCTTAATATGTGAAAGAAAAACTTTTCCCATCATGTCTGCTGAAAGCCTGTATTTCAGGATTCCAGAAAGAGTTATTTCTGTGCTATCATTATCGTTAAGATTCATGGTACCCTCTTCTCTTTCCTGGATCTCTTTGTAGACATACTTTTTGTGATAATGTGGCTGCTTTCAGTCTCATCCTGTTCATAGTTTGATAGCAAAGCGCTATAACAGGTATGTATAATAAAGAAGGGTTGGAAATTATCCCTACCAGAAAGTGTGTGGGCGGGGAGAGGATGGGACCAAATGCAAACTTTCAGAGAAATGAATGTCCCCATTCGAGTGTTGTAAGGTCTCCTTTTTGTTGCTTTGTCCCTAAACCTTTCTGAATAACAAAATGAAAGCAGTTTTCAGTTCTAGGCTTGATGGAATCCATTCCTAGAAAAGGGAAGAAATTGAAAAACACAAGCACTTAAATTACAGTTTTCTGAGGTAAAGTGCTGGTGTCACTAACCACATTCAACAGCATTATTAGCTGGAGCAACAGAGGTAGAAGTAGAATAAAAGGGAAGCATTATGCCTTTTGCTTCTCAGACCACACAATTATTGAAATGGTTAGTTTGGGGCATTTTAAAGCCATAAACTCAGAAATTATTGGAGTATTGGTAACTTTCCATAGTACCAAGGTTACAGGGACTGGTATGTCAGTGAATAAGGTAGAGCCTGTCATTTTTAGAGGTCTAGTCAGGAGGAGCTGGTGGTTTTTATCCTACTCTGTGATGAGAATATTGTCTTTCACAAAACCAGATATGTGATCTAGCAAGGCTAGTACTTTTTTATCAGGTGAGGCTGTGGACTTGGGCAGCAGAGATCATGAGGTACTTTGTGTGCTGTGCCCATAATCTCTTAAATCAGACTTCCACCATTTTGTCTTGCAAACCATATGCAGTGAAGGTCTGAAGATCTCAGCTGGAAAGTTTATGGGGTTGGGGTTTTTTTTGTTGTTGTTTTGGTGCTTTTTTTGTTTGTTTGGGGTTTTTTTTGTTTTGTTTTGGGGGTTTTTGTGGTGTGTGGGGGTGTGGGTTGTTTGTTTGTTTGGGTTTGGGTTTTTTTGTGTTGTTTGTGGTTTTGTTTTGTTTTGTTGTTTTGTTTTTTATCGACTCTTGGAAATCAACAGTAAAATCTCCCCTTACTTTCTCTTTTGTGTGATCTAGGACATCATACATCCAGAATCCATTCCACTTCTCAGTCTTCTTTCTGAACTAAAATAAATGACTTATCTTCCCTATGAGAAGGGAGTAGCTGTAGGGTGAGACAGCATTTAATGCCCATCTTTATAAGACAATAATATCATCTAGTTTATGCCTTCAGTGTAATAACATCAAATTTTGTTAAGATGGGTAGAGTTGTTCTTTTATGGGGTTGGAGAGTTTGTGGAATTTTGTTTTTCTTGTGTGTTTTTTTGGTGTGCTTTTGGTTTTGGGTGTGGTTTGATTTGGGTTTGGTTTGGTTTTTTTACTGGGATCCTTTCACTGGTCCACACAGTTCTATGAACTCTCCATTAATTACTTTGCAGAACAACTGTTCCGGTATAAGTGATAAATTCTGTCCATTGCCATGCATGGACACAACAGGTGACCCAGCTCTAGCTGCTTAAACTGACTTTGCTGCTAATGAAACTGTGTGAGGCCTTTACTGAGGGTCCATGGTATTGCTTTAGTTACTGTTTTTCACAAAAGAGTCTCACCTTACCTTTGTTCCATCACTGGAAAGCTATCTCCAGAGCTGCTGGAGAGTATCTGGAAATCATGGTAACTGTGTCCATCACAGCATTCTGTTGTACTGGACTGAATTTGAAGAGTCCTTTCTGTATGTAGAAAGCAGAGTTTTGAGCTCTGATGTTTGAAGAGGGATATTGTGTCTGTCAGAACAATACAGAGTAAAGTACACTAGAAGGAAAGCTTGCAATACCTTACATAAGGTGTAAATTAGGGAGGAACATCAACTATTTGGAATCTTGCATTAAAGAAAACATATCTCAATATGATAAACCTTAATATATATGTGGGCTCAATGTATTAGCTAAAATGATACATTAGTGTACAAGGTGCCCTCGTAATAAGCTGTAGTCTTTCATCGTGGGGTTTTGTTTGTTTGTTTCTCAAAGCGTTGCTCCTTAAACATTTGGTAAATATTTAAGGAAATTGTCATCCATGGAAGTGAATTTTGGAAACTGCTCAACTGTTTGTGGTGGATATGCTTATATTCTTTGTAGCTGTATTTTATGGTCAGGGAGGAACAGTTCCTGTTGTGGACAGCAAGGTGTTTTATTATAACAGAGTGAGAGCAAATTGTCAGGGGCCAGACTAACCCTTGTTCTGAAGCACCCTCTAGAAGGCCACCTTGCAAATACTACTGAAAATTCAACTTCTCATTCTCTTCCTGGAAAGGAAGTTTTGGGATTTCAGATTAACTCAGTTTTGTATTTATTTCACCATTGTGTTTTCATACAACGATGGGAAGCTGTGCTTCCCAGCTATGCTATCCCTGTTGGCCTGACAGTGCAGATCCACAAAACACAAGTCATATTAGAAGCAGAAGTGTTAATTTAAAAATGTGTATTAAGTTGCACCCTGCCAAAGGTTTGAATTAGGAGTCCATGGCCTGAAGCAGTTACTGCTGCAGCATTGATCCAGATACACTGAGTGCAGAACTTGGGCTACACTTTCTGTTTCATATTATACTTTGGTTCCCTGTAGAGCCCAAATAATCTCTGCTATGATCCTTCTATCAGCATTTGTGTAGGCAGTCTTCCCTGAGTGGAAGACAGGGAGGTGGAATTCAAAATAGCCCTAGGTGGACAAGGAAAATACCTTTTGTTTTCAGAGTATCAAGGAGACGTGGAGACCCTTTTTCTATGTCAGGAGCATTATAAAGAGACTTAACTGATTTCTCCTCGCTCTCTGTTATACAGTCATATAGTTCTTCCTTTCCTGTATTTTCTCCTGGCATTAGAGAACAGCTCCTTGCTATTTGTGGAGGTACTGATTAGTAGCTCATGTTAGCACAACATTACTTCATGTATAGTGAGAACACTTCATGATGTGTATTCTGTTATACCAGGCAGAGTACATCACAGAGTGTCTGTCTGTTTTAAATGCAATTTAGGACTGTAAAACCTGATAGATCAACTGCCTAGGGAAACAAAGTTTACTTTGTTAGGAAGCAGAGAGAAGACTGAATGGTGTGTTCAGAGTGAGGTTTTCTCTGTTATTTTTCAAAGAAGAAATAAGTGCATTTCCAGTACAGTGGAACACCTGCCTAGCAGAAGAACTATTCTCAATCATTTGGAATGCTATCAGTCTGCTGGGGTATTGTCTTAGATCTCCAGCACTTCTATAGTGTTTAGCATCCGAATTAGGCCATAAACATATGCAAATTGATTCTGGTACTTAACAAACTGTAGTTTAACCTTTTAAAGGATCATTGTTCCCTGCCAGATTGTCCAGAATTACCTATTCTTTATTTTCTGGTATGTTTACATTTTCACTGGAATGAGCTTTATCTCCCTCCCTCCCTCCCTACCCTGCCTTAAATAAATTGCTTGAATGTACTTTATGATACCGACACACTTTTCCTTCCACAAAATGTGATTTTGTGTTTTTCCTTAACAAACTTTATATACTTAATGATGATAATAAGAAATAATGTAGTGAAAATAGGCTTGTGACTCTGAGACTGCCAGCCATATTCCCGGAAGGTTAGGGGAATGGAAAATCAAATGATGTTTTCTGGAGCCTGCCCTATGTCAATGCTGACAATTTTACTATTCATACTTCATTTGCTTCTTATAAAAGTTTTCTTTGAGAAATGGTGATTACTGGCACGAAAGATTCTTGGCAATACTTGAGGAGCACTTGTTGCAAGGGTTTGAATAATTCTTAGAGAAGAAAAAGGTATTACTGCTAAAATTTTAATGTATCACAAATTTTAGATCTTTTAGATGAAAGATTGTCTTGTTCAGTAATCTTCATTCTAACATGATAGGAAGCAGGTCTGAGATACTAAACTTCTTAGAAACTAAGCTAAATATCATCAGCTTTGAACACTTTTGGTCATGTTACAACACTTGTAATTTTTTTTTTACTAAAGTCTACTTTAATAATTTCTGTACACATAGAAGGAAATTTATAATTTTTCTACCTTTTCACAAAGTACTTATTCCAGAAGACTTTTTTTTGGGTGCCTTTTACCTTCCTTCATAAATTGCCTTTTTTTCCTGTTTTAACTTCATTGATTAAGATAGCCCTGTATTTTGTGAGCAGTATTGTATTTTCCTTGCAGAGATACACACCTACTATGCTATTTTTATTATGTGCAGTCACACAATAGAGAAGGATGAACAATACTAAAAATTAAAGAATTTTGGACAGACTTTAGCTTTGGTTTATTAACCTACCTTTATTTGTCCTATATATTTGATGGCTTCATGTGGATCTTTTATGTAAACTTTAGTTATTTTCAGCTGCCAACTGATTTTCCAAAGTTTGAAGAAAAAACTTTCTTCTTTCTTTGCTATGTTATAATCATGGATGAATAGAAGGATATATGATTGGAAGGTAGTTTAATTTGAAACAGGAATCCCTAGGTACACTTAAATTGCTTTTCATTACATTTCTATTGCTTCATTACTTATCTTATTGGCTTCATTACTTTTTTCTATTACTTTAAAAAGCATCTTGAATTAGTTATGAAACCTGTTCTTTAAGAAAAGTCTTTGTATTTAGCTTTTATCTCTGTAAGTATTTCTAGTAATTGTACTAATGGTTTTGCTGATAAAAATGCCTTGAGTGTCTTAGAACTACACTTCTCTTAAAGTAGCTAAGCCTCTATTATATTGAACAGTCCAGGTACTATGATACATAGAGGGCCTTGAACACTGCCATATTTAAATGCAAATAACTGGAGAAAACATGTCTTTACTGTGGAGTTGAGAGGATAGGATTAATGAGCTGGAAGACTTGCCAGAGCTGGGTGCTACCAGCAGCCCTTCTCATTCCTGCTGTAGATTAACATTTTCCTTCGCTCCATTTTATTGGCACATGTGAAACACCTAAGCAGGGTGCCATCACACCCCTCCTACTATACTAGGATTGTTTCTACCACAAATTACAGGGTCGTGACTGACCAAAAAGGGCAGGGCTTGGTCTCTTGTACCTTTTTATGGCATTGCAAATAGCTATGCAATCATCCTGGAGTAACACTGCAAGAATACAAATTACAGACTAAACCAGTCTGCTTGTGTCTCAATGCAAGTGCTTGTTTATGTCAGCTTCGCTCTGCTAGTTGCTTCACAAAAGGCATATGGGCATAAAGAGAATGTGGAAGGGTCAAAGAGGTCTTGTGTAGGTGTAAGGTGCACTTAATAGGTATTGTTGAAGTTACTAGGGAAATAAGCTACCTGTGAATAAAATATGGGTATTGCATTGGTGTACAGCAGTTCAAAGACAGTAGGAAGCTACTTCTCCAATTTAAAATGCAGTTGAGTATGGGGAAGCAGACAGTAATAAATGGGAGTGAAATTTAGTCAGAAGATTATCTGTTTTCAGAAAATGCCAGCAAAGTTGTGTGTCTGCTTTCTGACCCAGTGCAGATGTAAAAGCATCACTTACATTAGAGTCCTTGAGTGTAGCCGTTACAGAGGTGGGAAGGACAGGATCACAGATTCATGGCTGAAAGCTCACCTAATTGTTGAGGTCAGCTTGGTAAGGGTAAGAGGCTAAATAAATTCTGACTCACAAAATGCTAGGTACAGTACCAATCTTAAGGAAACCTGCTTTCTCAGGTGGTATTAGTAGTCATGGTCTTCTAATATTTGATGCAATAATGACTGTACATCTTCATGTAATCATTAACAGTATACAGTGTATAGGACAGTCATATTTCACTCTCTTGCCCTAAGGTTAATTGAAATGAGAATGTGTTTGTTTTCTCTTAAAGTAAAAAAGGAAGGCCTGATTTTTCTTCAAGACCTTGGGAAAATCAGAAGCCTGTATGTGAAGGTCAAACAGAGTAACTAGCACCAGTTTGATCCCCCTGTGCATGGTGGAAGACTTCAACTCAAAAATCCCATGTCGTGACGCTGGAAGGGATGGCAGTCATTTTGCAGTCTGAAAAATCACAACGCAACCACTTGAGAAGAAAAAGTGTTGGTTTGGAACAGAAGTATTTCAAATGATTCTGCCTTGAACCTCCTGGTGAGTTCCATCTCCTGTCATAAGACTGTGAGCTGTTATAATATGTGCTCTTTATTTTTAGGATTAATGCAGCATAAACATTAGAACTTCTTTACATTAGTTCTGTGGAGAAAAAAAAATTCTCTCTCCCAGCTTGTGAATAAAACTTTGATTTCAAGAACAAACAGGCAAATAGCCATATTTGGAGAGTGAGCACTGAGTGTGGTGCTACTTCTAGTTTCATTTAGCTCTATGTTAGAGATGCACATTATCTTTTCAACTGCACATTCAGATCTTGCTGTACTGTAATGGACTTGAACACACAATAGAATTTTTGCCACTTCTCGTGTAAACTGAAGGCTTGGAAGTTTGAAAGCACAGCTCTTATTCTGTAAAGTATCAGTGCATTAAACGTTATCCAAAACAGTTTAAAAAGGAAGGGACATTAACTTGAAGTTGCAGTTAGGAGGTACTAACTTTGACCCAATAGTTAAAATCTCTAAGAATTGGAGAGGGAGCGAAAACGGTGGGTAATTTAAAATTGAGAAAAGCAAAGCCATTTACTGCTATCATTTTGCAAAACCTTATTACATCTTCCACCTGTCTTTCCCTTTCTCAAAGGTATCAGAATAGATCTGTTAAATTCTAAAGCTGTGCATGTGATGATTATCCAGATGTCAAGCTTTCCTGGAGCTTATGCTGTCTTTTGTCTATGTAGATCTTCTGGCAGGGGGTATGGGGAGTGTGTGTGTGTAGCAAAAGAAGCTGGTGTTGATTAGAAGCACACACAACTTTGATGTGCTCTGTGCTGTCCTTTCCTGTTTATGTATCAACGTTTTTTAAAAAACCTTCATTTTTATTTATCATTTTTGTAAGGACCTAGCCTCAGTTTCTCCAGACTTATGAATGGATTAGCATTTTACTTTGAGTTTCCAACTCAGCTACTGTCGCATCTAATGCTGAGATAGTTTCTGCTGTGTCACTTTAAGACTGTTCCAGTTTCTTGAGATTACATAAATATATTAATTCAGAATTCTGATGACTCCAACAGTAAATGTTTCATTTGTTTGGCTGGGGGGGTGAATAGGGAACAAAAATTCCCTGCTGAAATGTAGCCAAGCAGGGAGAAGGTTAAGAGATGCAGTGATTTATAGCCTTACTGTAACAAAATTATGTGAGACTACATGGCTTTTAATAATATCAGATGTATTGCCTTGGCTGTGACATTGTTATGTTTTAAATCTCTTGGTCCCTAATTTCTCTGCAAAATATCTGTGTGTATTGTCAACAGTTCTTGGTCCATTCTGGTTATGCTGGAACCATTTAGAAAGATTTTGCTGATCGCTACCATGGAAAATGATCTATTTTAGCTCATAGCTATTTCTGAGAGCAATCATCCTTCTTTAAAACACAGGTTTTAAGTCTTGTTCCTATTCTCAGTTACTGGTTTTCATAGAAATCTTTGTGGGGCCATACAATTGCTAGTTCAACCTTCCCCCACCCCCCCCGAAACTTCTCTGTTTTTTCAGAACTAAAGATTTGTGGAATGACTAGCTTTTTTAGGAGCAAGTGGACATCTTTCCTTAAAATCAGCTGTTTGGCTGCTGTGTAATGGTTGAGCTGACCCGAGCTGATCTGGGTGAGATGTGGTCTCTGCACACGTCCTGTGTTCAATCACTTTGGTCCAAGTTCTTCGGATGTTTACAGCTATTGCAGGATTTCAATACCTAGTTGCCTTTCTGTTGGCTGCCTGTGCCTTCATAATAGCCTGTGTCCCCATACAACCTTTCAGGATTAAGTGGTCCATTCTGACTGCATCATGTAGAGGTGAAAATTGGACAGAAACAGCTGATCTCATGAAGTATCTGGTCCTTGTCTGATGCAGTTATGATCTTATATTAAGTTGTTTCACCTGTTTGCTTACAACTTTGCCAATGTGAAGAAGGTTTCCTTGTGATATGATAAGATTTTTGAAATGGAAAATGTAACAAAGAAAGCTAATTAAGACTTATCTCAAAAATATTTCTAATTTCAATAATAACAAAGCACATTTGTGTAGAGCTTACTCATGTGAAAGTCTACACGTACTTTGTGTTTCTTCCTTTAGAATCATTTACATAATGACTTGCTGGTTTCATTACCTTCAATTTCTCACCATACATTAAATTACTAATTCGAGCCTCTGACACTCCTATATGTAATATTGATGATACACAATAAGGGAAGAATGCTGCAGACGTTACTGGGCAAGTAAGTTTTTTGTGAGTCAGTATTAGGCTAGAAGATACTGCATTACAACTGAAAAACTAAGAAGGTCCTAATACCTGCCATCGTTGGCAGTGCTCGGGAACTTTTAAGAAGTGATGAGTGTTTAAATCAAGGCATCTTGAATAGCTTTTAATGTGGACCATTATCTTCTTGCTTCTTTTGCATTTTCTGATTAAAGTATAGCAGGTGACAAATGTCTTTGCTCTACCACTAAAAAGACTGAATAGTTGCAATGTTTAACAACTGCTCTATTTCTTTGGACAGTTCAAGCTCTTGACCATCTCTGTTAGCACAATGTAGCAGATGTAGCTGTGATTCATAACGCGGGGCAGTCATGTGCTGCATGGTGCCGGAGACTTTTAGTCTGTGAAATTTATTAGGATAAATGAGCTACTCCTACAGCCATTTGTATGAGATTTTTTCGATTGGTAGCTGAGAACCTTTTGGTAAAATAAGAACTTGGCTTACTAGACTAGATGTAGCACAGATGTTTACTGAGTAATATTCTATTAGGACTTCTTACCTTTATTTTACAAATAGAGATGTCATTCCTGTCACAGTATGGGGAAACCTCTCTGTGTGAAGCTAATTGATGTTGTTGGATTCCTGAAGTTGGTACATTATCAAATGTTGCAGGGTATGTGGCAACTACCATCTGCCATACAAGGGCAATTCTGCCTATCTCTGAAAGGTGGAGCAGAAGATAGCCAGAACGCTTTGTCAATGTCTGTTTGAAGTGAACTTTACAGTGTCGAGCTAAATGAAATTAGAAGATTGTGTTTTCTACAACGTCCTTGAGATGTTCAGGAGCATTGGCTCTCGGTATCTAAAGATTTCTTGTGCTTTTTGGAAAGATTTTTTTTTTAAGTTCTTTTGTGAAGACTAGGTTCTGCTAATAGTGGAATATAATAGTCGGAATAATGCTAATAGTATGAAACTGTGTGCACTAATTTGCAAGCATCTTATGGATATTTTGGCTTAAAAAAACCCCCAAAACATAAACAACCAAAAAAACCCCAAACAAACAAAACAACCCCCCCCTAAAAACCAACCAAACAAAAACCAAACCAACCCAAACAGCTGAGAAGATGAAGGAAACTGGTAGTGTTCTTTTAGTTGAGGTCATTGATCTCTGCAGTTTCAGTTCTAGCAGGGGCAGCAAGGCAGGGGATCCACACATGAGTTGACGTCTGCATTCCAGAGACAGTTTCTGTACACTGTCAGACTTGAGAAGTTTGGGTCCAAAGGACTAAATAGGCTCAAGTAAGCAGTTAGATTAGCGATAGCATTGGTAACCATGATATTTACCAAATTAACCTGGTGTCCTTTGAAACAAGAGGAAGAAAAAGATCAGATGTTATATTTCATGGTGAACCTCTGATGTTCTCAAACCCCCAAAATGGAATATGGTTGTAAATGCAAATTTGAACTACCTTAATCAGACCAATCTGCAGAGAGAAATAGGAGGGTGCTGCGGATCATTTATACTCCATCCATTGCTGGTGCTGTTGCTGTCACTGACTATTTGTTTCATAAAGAGATCTGCTCAAAAGATAAAGCCAGAAAAAGAATTTAAGGCAATGAGTGGCAGCATGGAGGAAAACCTTTACAAAAGGAGGTCTGCTTGTCCCTCTCTGAGTCCTTACTTCAAAATGAACAAGCTTTGTGCTACTTTTAGACTGCCAAATATGTAATGTATCCTGTGCTGAGCTTACCATGAAACACAGGATGACTTCTTACTGTTATTCTCCTAACAGCCATGCTTTAAGAAACCTCAAAGAGATCTTTTCTTACCTATCATAAAATCCAACACTTTATAATTGCTATCAAAACTCTTAATCCTTCCATGAAGCACTTAGGCAAGAACTGTGGTTTCCATTTAAGGAGGAATTCAAGGTGGGGTGGGAAGGAAGGCATTTTGCCCAAAGTAATGGAGAGAAGCAGAAGACTCAGGAGTAGATACACCCACCAAGAGTGCTTTTTTGGTAGGCCCTACAAATTTTCTTTTAAAAGAAATGCTTCTGCATCTTTTTAAGTCAGTAAAATAAAAAGCAATACCAAGTTTACTTGGCATACTGGTATTTTTTATGTAAATCAGATTTTTTTGCCTTCCTAACTTGAAGGCTGTGGGATTGTTTCCAAACAGTCTGGTGCTTTAAGGGTCAGGAGCCTTATAAAGAACAAACAAGGGAATAAATTTTGCTTTTGCTTACACTGGATTTGTGCCAGAATAACTCAACTGATGTTACTGGAGTTACCCTTGTGCAAATCCAGAATAACAGAATAAAGTGAATGCTTCCTTATCTTGCTGCAAGGAGGACAAAAAAAAAAAAAGAAACGCATTGCTATCAGGTGACTTCTTTTGTTAAACTAGGCAACAACAGAACTGCTCTTACCTGCTGGTTTTGCTCTATCTTTAACTGTAGTTGTCCTTTTGAACTTGTGTTGGTGTTCCTTGTAAATACCAAGGCCTAAGAGCTTAAGGAAATACAGTAGAAGAGGGGGTTGGCATGGCTAAGATTCTTCTACACTGTGGGAAAATGTCCTTAATCAACAAAATGGATAAATTCACTTAACCATGTAATCTTTGACAATCACTTGCTTATTGTCTGCTCGCATCCATTTTCTTTGACAGCGTGATCCTGACCAGAGGAGGCTATTTCTCAGCAAGTATATCTTCGTTCTGGCGCTTTTCTAGAATTTTAAGCAGCAGTTCATCTCATGGTGCAAATACTTACAGCTTGTGACTGGTTCATAGGTTAAGGTTCCCTTTTTTACACTGACCCCTTGCAGCAGGGTCCCAGTTGACTGCCTGCTGTAGTTGCTATGCCACAGTGATCAAGTGTGGCTTCTGCTGTCTCCCTGTTTCTACAATAGAATCTGAGTATGAATAAACAAAATTAAATTGCAGAGTTGTGTAAGTAAATAAAGTTCTTACTGTAGGAAAGGTGCTTAGTCATATGAATGTTTTCTTATCCTGTAGTTTCTAGACATTTTGAAGTGCATTGCTAAGAGGATTAGAATCAGAATAATTAGGTTGGTGGAGAGATCAAGTCCAACCTTCCATTTGGAGCAGGGCCAACCTTAAGTGTCTAGGATATGGGGAAAAATCCATTGGTTTTTCCATGCCTGAGCTCTGTGTGGGGGAAGCATAGATAAACTTGGATGCTTTGTTAGATGATGACATCTGCTTTTACCCTCTGTTGCATTTCATCTTGTGTTCAAATACTGTTACTTTTTCTGACAAAGAACATCAAAGGAGGTGTTTAATTACAGCTGTCAAGATTACTGTAACTTTTCCATTTCAGCAGTAATAGAAACTATTAGTGAGAGGGACTATTGGACTGAAGACTCTTATGTGGTTTTTTCATTTCCCATGTTCTCAAACCAGTGAACTTGAGAAAGCATCTGTTTTAATTCTCATGGAAATAATATAAGTACCAGGATAAAAGTTCAAATTTAATTATGTAAATAGCACAAGTTTTAGAAAACTTAAAAAATGACACTGTGATGTCCTGTACACTTTAACAACACTTCTTGGCATTTTTCCAGTTCACAGGTAACTAAAATTCAGTCAACATAGTTTAGAAAATGCTTAGTACATATTCAACAGTTGTAAGGAATCCAAGCTCACAATGTGCATTTACATATGTTAATACCTCTTAAAAAATAATTTCAATACAGTGCTTTGGGAAGTAACTTTCTAATAATTATACAACTGCCTGGGCAACTGGAAAAGTTGACTGGTATGTTTAGACTAGCAGTGGAATATGTCTAAGAAGCAGAGCTGCAGAAACAGAAATTTATCATTTCAAAGTTTTAGTTGGCTCATGGACAGATTTAAAAGTTCAGACCTGTTTAGTGTCAGAGTTGCCCTAGCACATAAACAATCCAGCCCTCCTGAAGGACATCAAGCACAATCAGTAAGAAATAGCAAAACAACTTTTGATGAAGGTGCTGCATGGTCTTCAAAGAGTCACTAAAGCTCATGTGCCTGTTCTCTTCTACAGTAATGAACTTGTCTACTACCCCAGGATGACCTTGATTATTTGCTAAAACTGGATGTGAGTGTACATGCACAGAGATTTTGCCATTATGCAAAGAGAATTCCTTAACTTTGACCATATTCAACCTGGATAATAAAAGCTCACTGTCATTAACCTTTCTGGCCCTCCTCCCTAAACCAGTTTCTATCTAAAGCTGAAACACTCACATCAGTAGGCAGTGGTATCAAGGCAGGAGCAAGGTTGTGGGTGTTGAAAACAGATGTAGCCTGCAAAAATATTTTAATAACATGGTTTTATTTTTGTATGGGAGCTGGCTATGTATTTGGACTGCATTTTAGGAGTGAAGAAGAGAGCCCCAGGCTCCCACCCACACTTGTTTATCACAAAACCCTTTGACATTCTCACCATAATGTGTGGGGGGAAGAATATTTTCTGTGGACCTGAGGTGTAACTCTAAGCAACATCTCAAAGCAGTGATGCAGGTGAGGGGCCTGTTACACCTTAAAGAGTAATTTTTGCCAGATCTGCAGTGTGGCTATATCTCTATAGATTATCGAACAGTAGAGGGAGAGGAAGGGAAGGCTGGTTTTAGAGTCTTCAAGAGCTTGCTTAAACAGTATATGTAAGATTCTAATAGTTTGGGTTTGTTTGTTGTGGGGTTTGTTTGTTTTGTTTGTTTGTGTGTGTGTGTGTTTTTGTTTGGTTTGTTTTGTTTGTGGACAACAGAACAACTCCAAAAGGAGATGAAGAGGAAAAGGTGGATGAGATTCTGAGGGGATTTCTCACGGCTCACACGTCAGGTCAGACCTAGATGCCAGCAGTATCCTTGGGACAAAGCAAGCAGAGGTGTAGTTCTGTGTACCATTTCCTTACCATCAAACCTCATGATGGGTTTTGTATATATAAAAGGTTTTCTAATCCTAGTGACTCTGTGAAGAATACTTAAACCCCAATAATTTTATTGAGAACAGATTCTAATCCACAGTTCTCACCATCTTTTGGTTTCTGATAAGCTAATTTAATGCACCATTGTTTTCACTGGGATGTCAAAAAGACATTAAAAAATACACAAGCTGTTTCATAACACTTAAGAGATTTTTCTATCCTGCCCTGAATTGGAAACTGTAAATTTTATTTATATCTAAACAGGGTCAAATGTATGCCTCTTGTTTTAGTTGTTTTGTGTGGTTATTTTTTATTTAAAAATCTAAGCAGAAAGAAAGGGTTGCTCTCTCCCAGGAGCTGACTTGGAAAAAATAATAACAACAAATGTGCTTTTAGCTGGAAGCAGAAGCTTTCTGGGGTAGCATGAGTAACTCTAGAATAGTGTAATGTAATCAGCTGTGCTGAGCATTTAAAGTTTCTCTATGTGGACCAGACAGTCTTTTCAGTTCAGTGGCCTGTGTGTATAGACTGTCAGTCCAGACTGAAAATACATGATATGTGTTTGTTCCTAAGCAGGATTAATGTTAAGCTCCCAGGCTTGATGGATTTATGTATGATTCTAGGAATATACTTAGAGTGCTTCACAAATGGTACTGTTACTGGTACCCATTCAGATGAGGTTGTTACTTTGGTTATGAAAATGTGCTATATTCTAAGTGAAACTATTACTGCTGATTTCAACTGTGTGCTCTGAGAATGGACCGATTTCAGTCTGCCATTTGAGAAATCTTAGAAGAACATAGCCTGCTGTATGCCTAGAGTTGATGCAGTGCATTCTGTTCTTAGATCACCATGCCCTATTGACAGTCCATGCTGGCAAGCCAAATAAGCTGCCAGTGTTAGGTGCTTTTTACAGCATGAGAGTGTCTACTGGTGATTTAGGTTCTATCATTAGGATAAAAGAAGTCACGCTCTTAACAGACTTGGAGCTATACAGTCTTTAAAAGTAGACCAGTTCTCAGAGCTTTAAGATACCCCAAAGGAAAACAGATAAAAAATTTGAGGAGTCTTTCTATGGGCCTTTGCCAGCCAGCAGCAGAAGTGGGTGTGGTAGGATTGCAACCGGGGAAGAAGAAAGAAAAAATGTTGCCGCTGTGCGATTATTTATTTACTAGAAAACCATTCTCCTGAACTGCTGCAGTCTAAATTCCTTCCACCTTAACTGGGTATGGCTGCCAATTCCATGCCACTCAAGTATTTGTGGAGGCTGGAACTAGCACATCAGGATGTCAATTGAAGGTAATAGAAGCTTTGGATTAAAAAGGAACTTTATGGATCACAAGATTGGGTTAAAAGATTAAAGACCTTTAAAGGCTTCCCCTGGGATCCCTAAATCTGTGGAAACTATGCACTGAAATGTTTTAAAGAGTTAATGAATTATAAATAAGAAACTTACCTCATTCATTAAATCTAAGTGTGTGCTTACTCATGGACAGATACTCAAGCTAATGCTACAAAATTAGTGTTATGTACAGTAAAACTCTGAATTGCATTCAGATGCCACTTCTGGTGGAGAGAAAAGGTGTAGCCAGACTCTGAAAGATGGGAAGGCTAAAATTTTGTAATGGTGATGTGAGTTGAAAAGTTGGGAAACTATGAACAAGTTAACAAAAACAAATAGCAGCTCTGGTGTTGAGCTCAGAGCTGCAGTCAGTAGTGTTCTGAGGGTTCAGATGCTGGCAGTGAATCAAATGTTTCTCCCTTCTCCAGCACCAGAAGTCGTCCTGACATGCTTCTTTGGGGGAAGTGTTTTTTCACTTTGAACATATGGTATTATCTTGAGCTGGATGCTTTATGAACATTTCCAACAAGGACAAGTCTTATATTGAAGAAGGCCAAGAAATGCAACTTCATTTCCTCTTCCAAAGCTTAATCTAAAAAATCTCTTTGACTTTTTTTTGGTACAGTTTTAATTTGGACCACATATGTACAACATATGTAACATCAAATAGTTACCTGATGCCCATCAAAACAGTGGGAACAAAATAAAACAAAACATTAACTTCAAGGTACATATGGGTAACGGTACTAACTGGTACAAATTTGCGTCTAGGGCTGGTTGGTTTTGATTTTGTAACAGTAGTCTGCATTAAGAGGAATAGCAAGTGTAGTGGCTTTAAAATGGATGCCTAGGTTTTTATAAATATTTGGATCACGTTTGTCTATAGTATATAATACAAGCATTTGAATCCTTAAATTACAGTCACTCTTGTGTGTATTTTGAACACTGTTATAAGCTAGCTTATTTTCTTGTGCCATTGGGTAGCCATCACAGTGTCACATGTAGCATTCCCAATGAGCACAATACATTTCTGATTGCAAATTGTTGCTATTTTCTCTTTAGGCAAATGATAACTACTGAATTCTGGTGAAGTGTTCTTCAGGTTATTGTGGGGATGCCATAGAAATGTCACTGAAAAAAACACGGCACCTTAAGTGGCTGGGAATTTGTATGCTACAAATTACATATGGTAAGTAGGTGGATTTGAGAGCTCATCATTTCATGTAGAAAGTTACATGTAAATGGTAAGTAATCAATGTGTTCCATAAAGTTACTGAAAGGAGAGACTTACAATCAGACAGCTCTGCAAGATTTCTATTCCTGAATACCATTTTCAGGTCACCTATCGATCTGTTTGTCTCACAAAACAAAGCGCTCAATTGTGCACATTATGTGAACTTGAAATAGCTTGGGACTGATTTTCCTTGAAAAAAAATGAGTATCTATATTGATTTCTGTGGAGTTAGCAGTGTAAACAAAATAGTTTCTGATCCTGTAATTATGGTTGGGGTTTTTTTGTCATTTTTATGGTTGTGTTGGCTTGTATTTTTGGTTGGTTGGTTTTGTTTTTTTTCTTCCTTTCTTTAAAGTGGTTAAATGCAATTTAACATCAATAGACCATGTAACTCTGTGACACTAAGAGCAAAATCAGGTTGTTGTGGACCTGCTGCCCATTACTTAAGTACTCAGATTAGACCAAGGACTCAGAGAGAAAAGCTCTAGTAGATGAACTTGTTTAAAATTTTGTAACTGAATTCAGCTCCTCACCATCTTGGCCAACCCATTTAAAGATTTATGTGAAAACAAACCCATTTCTGTTTGTGTACTAAGCTTTGCACAACAACAGCTGAGGCATAGGCGTATGTCTGGTATTGCTGCTCTTTTTATAACCTCTGGCAAAGGGTTAGTGTGAATATCTTAGGACAGTTCTGTTTTCAATCACTTTAGCTAAGTCCACCTAAGAAAGGTGATGTAGGAAAGAAATTTCCTGAATTCCTCCTGTTAAAGAGAATCTGCTGACTTCTCAGCTTAATTTTCACATCAAGTGACTCCCTGCACCCAAAACTTCTGTAAAATTTACTGTTTAATTGATGTCATTAATTTTATTTAAAATTACATGGAAAGAAAAGTAAAAATTATCCTTTCCTATTGCATGTCTTTAGGAACAGACGTTTGCACAATTTTTCTGGCAGTGTTCTGAGTGCTTTGTTTTATTTTTAATGTAACAAGTCAAAGGAAATTCTACAGAATCCCAGTTCAGATATCTGAAATACAATCATCCATCAAAAGCCCTCAGTGGGACAATTACAGCCCCCACATCCTCCCACAGCAAACTGTGATTATAGGAGAAGAATGCTCATGGGCTGCAGCTGAGATTAGGCAATGTGAAGTACTCTTGCCTCAGCTTTCACAAGATCACCTGCTACAAGTCTGAGTAATGAGATAGGTGAGATTAATTGAAGGTGTGTCTTCTACCTTAGTACTGGCTTCACATATTTTGCATTTCAGCATCTGTCTTAATGTCTGTTTAAATTAAATCCACATCTCTTAGGTGATTTTCCTGTTCTTTACAGAGAAAATGCAGCTTTAAATGCTCCTTACAGTGCATATCCAATACCTATTCCTCACCATCAAGTGCTCTCAGCATTGTTTTTCTGCCTGATTCTTGTTTTCTTTCCTTCCCAATATCCTCCTTGCTTCTTGAAAGCTGAGAATACCCCCTAATGTCATAATTCATTCCTAAGGTTTTTCAGCAGTTCTTTCTTCCTTCCTACCTGTGTTTCCCCAACACACTCCAGGATCTGATATTTCAGGTGATATACACCTTATTGTCACTTAGATGTAAGTAAAGCAAGGATAAATTAGGTCTAAGATGTTACTTCGGCTTAAACAGAGAGCACTGTGATTTGCTAATGCTCTGCACAGACTGCAGAGCACTAAGGCACTGGAAAGGATCCTCAGTAATAAGTGATCAAATCCAGAATCTTGCTGTGCTGCATCCAGACCAGTAGGACCAGTGATGCTTTCATGAGTTTTCTTTACAGGAAATGCTTCATGGGGAGCCTGAGCTCTGAATTGTTTTTTCTTTGTTAGTTTAGAAATTTATTAATGAAGATGTATATAAGAAGGTAACTAGTTGTTTGTTTGGTACAATAATATTGCTAATAGCAATAGACTCTTTCAGGCACATCAGTGAGAAAAGGCATGTATTTGTTCCTTTGTGTCTTAAAGTACATCAGATGAAAATTTAAGCCATAGATGTATCACATGGAAAACCATATGGCCACATCCATGCTGGGAAAGACCTCTGACTTGGCTAAATTCATTTCTCAGCAAGCTTGTCCTTGCTGACTGCAGGGGCTTGGGGATTATATGTAGATGAGACTGTCATGTCCTTCAGCATTTTTAGCATGATGTAGGTATGAGCATAGGTGGGCAATTAAACACTTTGTGCTTCATTTCTCACTGGGTGTCAGTTATTATTTCACTCCCATGATCAGAAATAAATACCAGTGGTAATGGAGCACCTTCCTCTACATTACAGAGTCAAGTGGAGGCATAGTAGCATCTGAAAAAGTGTCTCATTTTCTTTGTATCAGGGTTGCTTTAGCACTTGTTTCCTAGCCCAAAGGTGAAGTATCTCTAATCCTTTCTTATTGACATGGATTTTTTTCCTCAGAGCTGCATGGCCATATCTCTGGTGTTGTGGTGGTGTTGTTTTGGGGAAACTAATGCATCGAGAATACCCTGTTGTCCTCTTGTGGAAGTGGATGCCTGAATGAAGAGAGGTGTCTCTGCAAAGAGTAGTGAAAGGTAGCTAATGGTGCTGAGTAATATTGCTTTTGTTCACAGGAAGAGTATAGTAAGAAAAAAAAAGAAAATACTGAGAACCACAAATGAATTAGAGTACAATCAGGAACAATCTTGATAAGAAAAATACATCAGGAGCAACTTCAGAAAAGAGGTGAGATTTTTTTGGGTGATCCTACAGATTTGTGGGGGTGGTTTGTTTTGTTTTGTTTTTTTTCTTTTAGTGGAGAGTGTGGATTATGTTTTAGGGAGTCTGGATTAATAAAAAGCATTATTTCTAGGAGAATCACACACATCTTGTGTCCTGAGTCTGAATTTTTATTTCTAAAACACAATTGTACACTATGAGAGACTGATTTAACATGTACAGTGCAGATAATTTCCAAGCTGTGCTATAAAACATATGCAAACCTGGACTTTGATATCTGTTATGACTTGGGTGGAGACTCTTCAGACTGACCTTTGAATGGCCTTCAGTTTGGCTGCAAGAAGCTGATATTTTTTTATCATCCCCTCATTTTCATAAAGGTAGCTTCAAATGTTGGGAAAGTAAGAGCAAAGATTATTCTCTGAAAAGCTTATTCTCCTAGCTCAGTATTACACAGTATTACTTAGTTTTTGTCTGGCAAGGTTCAGTGGGTGGAGGAAGGGAATATGTTTTATTTTTATATTTTAAAAGGAGATTAATTTTATATTAGCTTCACAGTTTATTTGTTTTTATTACTGTCCAATAAAAAGCTGCTTTTCCATGGGAGCCTGAAGAGAGCTCACTCAAGCTGTAAGGAAGTGGAATGTGTCTGAAAAAGCAGCCAAATTTTGATGGCTTTTTCTTGCTGATGGTATGAGCAGATAAATCTTTTTAAAAGTTCTTGTTGCTTTACTCTGCCCTTTGAGTTGTACAACTCTTTTCCATCCTTTGTGAATGTATCGTACCTGATCATCTGCCAAAACCTGTTTAATTAAATTCTTTCAAAAACAAATCACTCTTCTATGAAGTTTGAAGGCTTGTGTGCAGCTTGGGTTTTCCCTGGTACTTTTAGGTTGGTTTTGATCATCACCTTAGCATAAAGAATTGGATTCTCTTTATATGCTGCTTAGCGCCACAAGGAGATGCGGCAGTCCTGTATGGCTAGCATAATATTCCTGCTTCGTTACATACAGAAACATTTCTCACTGTTGAATAATCTAATGGACCTGTGGTGTTCTTCCCCTTAAAATAGTTACTTGGCTCCATGTGCTTGAGGTGTAGTGTGTCATGTTTGGTTTGGTGATCTAAAATAGAGGACGTAGGGAGGACCATGCGCAAGTCAGTTTGCAAGGCATGAGCAAAATCCATCTTGAGCCGATGGGAATTACAAACCTGATAGTGCTGAGCTTCCTAAGTACATTTCAAATGAATGCTAAGATGTGGCATGCTATCTGCTTATACTGGTAATATTTCTTAGCCATTAAAACCTATTGGTCCATGCTGAGCTCTGCACCACCACAGCTGACCAGTTCTGGTGCCTGACTTTAGTGTCTTGCATGAAAAAGCTCCTCTCGGTGAAACATTGCAATTTGTAGTCTCTGGATCTCTTCACTTGTAGACAGCTCAGGCAGTGGCAAAGAAACATGCAGTTGAATCTAACTTAAAATCATTCCCCTTTAGACTATCTGTTTTATTCTACCTCCAGAAGATAATGCCACTTTATAAGTGAGATGTTTGTTGCTATTCAGACCTCAAAGTGTGAGCAAAATGATTATTTTCATCTTTGTGGCAGTTTAATTTGAAGTACTTTTTGACTGAGGGCTTTGGGGAAAGAGTTTGTGCTTTGTGTGGAGTGAGGATTTAATTTTTCAGTAATTTGATAATTTGATTAATTTAGCAATGTAAAAAGATCTTAGCACAGCAGAGGAGGTATTCATACTGTTTCATCTCCTTTCTTTCTTAAATTCATAGGTTTGCACATTTTTTTCATCGTTGAGCTTCTTTCTGTGTTTTACCGTTGTCCATTGTGTCTTGTCTTGAATAAGAAAGCAACATAGATGCAAAGAGATGTTTATTATCACCTATTACTAAATGGACCGATAATCAAAATCATCCAGACAGTGTTTACTCTCATTTGTTAGCCAAGGAGTCCTTGGTGGTATCCTAATACCCATAGCTCCAGAAGCCTGCAATTGTCATTGTGATGTTACTTCATAAAAGATTGTGACAAACTGGCTTGGATAGGGAGCTGATAGCTGTTTAGGTGTATGCTGTGTTGTTATGTTTATTAGGTAGAGTTGCTCAGGTATTGTTCATGATCAAATAATTGAAACTTCTTGAAGTTATTGGCTGGCACGTAGACAGAAGGATCTTCACTGATCTTAGGTTCTCTGGGTGTCAACTGTTGCTGCAGACATGGCAACTGGCTATCTACCCTGATTCCCAGTTGACTGAAGTTCAGGAAAGCTGCTGTGAATGAATATCCCCCTGCCTTGGCTCTCAGATGTGAGCATTCGCCATTTCTTGTGAACGTACAATCTGTGTTACTAATGAAATGATCTGACAGAAGCATTCCTTACTTTGATTCTGTCGATCATCTCCAGTACAATGGCATAATTTAGCACAGAGCTCAATGAGAGGGCTGGGAAAGGCAACAAACAGTTCTTTTTCTACTTCTTGCCTTTCCTTTTCATCTCTGTTTTAATGGTTGTTGGTTGGTTGTTTTTTTGTTTGTTTTTCTTGTTTTGTTTTCCAGAAATGTGTTTTCTAGAAATGTATTTTCCTTTGTACTTTGTAAATATCACTTCTTGGTAATATATTTTTCTGCTTTAACTCAAGTGTCAGTAATTTTGACACAGTAAAACAACTAAGTATGTCTTTCGTTTAAACTTTGTTTACAGAGGTGATAGGTTTTGGTAGCTAACACACAACATTTGGGTAGGAGTTTGCTTCAATACAAAACTTTGTTTTGCTTCCTATCTCCACCACCTACAATTTCAAAGAATACTTCATGACATGTACAGAACACTCTTTTCAGAGGAGAAAGAATTAAACAGTTTCAACAGTGTTGGAATACAGGTTTGAATTTTTAAATAGAAAATGTATTGCATCTGCTTTAGTTTGTTTTCTAGTGTTCTCACTGTTTTCTAGTGTTTGTCACTGAGGTTTTTTTTCAGAAACTTTCTTGCTATTTATTGTTTACATATCTATTTCTTCAGAGGTTGCAGACTTGGGGGGCGAGACTTCTTGTGTGGTCAGTTGTTCCAACTTTTTCTTCTTTCTTTAAAGAATGTTTACTTTTATATGATCAAAACTCTTACTATCACATCTATGTGCTGACATTCAGATTGTCTAATGTGAGAACTACTCGGAGTTCACTTTTTTTATATATAATTAGCTTTTAATAAGAAAGTGTGAAAAGCTATTTACACCTCATCTAGTTAGCTAATTTTCATACTTGTCACTTTGTATCAAGTGAGCTGCTTGTAGTACTGTCCTTTAGCTATGTAGATAAATTCTTTCAAACTATGCTGTAACTTCAAATGTGTACAACTGTCATCCGTTGCCTGCAAGCCTTAATTAGTCTCTTTGCTCTGCATCCTTTTAACATTTAAAGTATGTAATGATTTATTATATTTTGCTGCATAGTATTAGTGAGGAATAATCTCATATCTTTATATTTTAACCATTCTTTAGCTTGCTTTTCACACAAATGGATTTTAATAGTTCTTCCTGTTTCATATTATCAACTGGAATTTGTAATTACTTAAATGTCTCCTGAAAATCTAGTCCTCCACATAATTATATTTTATATCTCTTTACTTTTGCAGTGGATTCAGCAAGTATATGAGCACTGATTCGAGTTTCATTACTTTGCTCTTATGTACTAATTGTATGTAACAAATCTCTGTCAGAAGTCATCATTGTGAAGAGGCTGGAAAGGTAAAAAGAGAATTAATTTCTGTACATGTAATTACCCATGAAAGACTATTCATGCACAACTTGAAGAGTTATATACTGTACAGTCTGTAATTGTTGGTAATTTTTCAGTTTTATGGTGGATTTATTTTGGTAACTTCACTGTCTTTGCCAAAGGGAAAGTGTACTTCATTTGTATTGGCAAAAGGGTTTATTATCTTTGATGCTCTAACTGTGATCAATAGTGATAATTTAAACTCTAAATGGCAAAGAAATCTTAATTACATCCCATGTAATAAGGACAAGTTAATTGTCAGTGCTGTGTAACTGAGGGAATTATTTTCTCTGAAACTTCAATCTGTCTTTCATGACAGTTGTGTAATTCTAAGTTGCAAAGAGAAGTCATGCAGAAAATCTGTGACAGTTTTTAGACTGCTTCTAAAGCCTTGGACACTGAAGATCTATAAATGTTAAATTAATAAATAAAGTTAATTTAATGGAGTATTAATGATAACAAAATGACATTATCATTCTTTTATGTTGTTAAGCAAACCTCAATGTTATCACTCTGTTATACAGAGTGAATGAGAATATGTAATGGGAAGATTTAATTGATTAAAACCTCTGTGCAGTAACAGGAACTTCAGTTTGAACTGTGTGCCATTAAATACTGAACTCTTGATTGCTGTTCAACAAAATCAATACAGAACAGAAGTCTGTAGTGCATCTTGTGCCTGCAGCAGTAATACAGTTTGACAATAAAAATCAATATCTAGTCCCAAAGCCTAGCATTTAATAATATCCATGGTTTATATCTTTTATTGATTCTTTTGTTCCTTAAGGCCATCTGTTAATTTACTACCTTTAGGTAGTAAACATAAATAGAGGGAAGCCAGTGACTTGGAGCAATATGTTATTTTCTGCTTATTCTGTATTGTGTCTGTGCACCTAAAATCCATAACTTGATTGTGAAAATGTTGCTCAAGGCATTAACCCTTACACATTACAAGACAAAACACCAGGTAGTGAATAGGCAGAAGTGTTCCTTTCACAAAACCAAGCAGACTGTTTCATGGTTTATTTGTTTAAAATCAGTCTCCTGACAATAACAACCACAAATTGTTTTGTTTTGGTTAAGTCTGTAATAGACTCTATTGAAATACAATAGCTAACTTAATTTTGTAAATATTTATACACATTGCAGAAATAATGGAACTAGAGGGTGATTACGAATAGATCCTGTATGGTCTTAAACTATTTAACAGGAATGTATGAAATATGTGAGAATTGCACTGTCATAATTTGCACAAAGTCAGTCAGACATTTTATAATTTCTCTGAAAAGAGATTGTGTCTTATCTTTATCCATCAGTGAAGATTTAAGAGTTGTGTGCTCTTAACTTTCATTTCAGCAACAATTACTACCTTTCTTAAAATAATCCCATGCATATTTATTAATGTTTTATAGAATAGAAGCACACCTCAGTTCTTAATATTTCACATTGAGTCTCAAAAGTTTCTCCTATTTTTGTGTATGTATACAGTATATTTTGTCCTGTGCTATATTATCTTCATTAAATATTTTGTAAATAGGAGAAAATAAGGCATTTAAGATGTAGATAAGTGCTTGAATTCACAGGTCTTAAACACTACTGGGAATTGAGGCTGGTGTCTGGACTCACAGCTCTCTCTAATCACTAAGTAATATTTCGTCTTGAATGGTGAACTATTAAACCCAAACGGAAATAACCAGTCATTTGCAAACCTATAATGCAGTCCTTCTGCAAGTTGCATCAGAAAACTTGCACTCATTTGGTAAGTTGCAGAGCATGCTCTGAAAGAAAAACAATGGGGGAGATATTTCTGTGTCCATACATGGTAAAGAATTTCTGAGAATTGTTTTGGAATTACAGTTGAATCACCCTTAAAATACTTGGGAGAGACAAATGAAAAATGCACAGCAATGTGAAGCAAATTAGCTGCAAATATATGTCCTGACACCAAGAACTGTCTTTTTTTTCAAGGCAGTAATTAATGCATATAATTTCCCACTGTAAATTTTACAGACAAGTTGCAATTTTTATTGTGAGAGAGAAATTTAGAATCACAGAATTGTCAGGGTTGGAAGGGACCTTAGAGATCATCTAGTTCCAACCCCAAATTTAAGGTTATAGAAGTAGTCTAGATGTGTACCTATGCTTTATTTAGTTGTAAAAATTGCAAATGCAATTTGCATTGGTAGTGCATGGGTAATCCCATGCAAAATCACATCTTTTTGCTGCTTTTGATGTGCTTTTTAACACTGCCGGTATGGCTGTGGCTGGTGAGTGCATACCACACACAAACAAATGCTGTTTATTTTTTATTTTGTGTAGTTACAGTAGAAAAAAGAAATATTCCGGATGTGGCTGATTTTGGTTGTTCTGGTGATGACAGAAGTAGGATAAAATTTCGAAAATGAGACTTGTGTATGTTTTTATTAGACCAACTTGTTATTCAAAGAGTAGGCAATAGCTCTCCTTTAATTTCTGCTCTGCTTGTGCACAAATTAACCTAAACGGCAAAGGAATTATCTTGCCTATATCAACTGGCTCTTCAGAATTTGTATAGTCTGTTTGCAGCAAACCCTGTGACACATACACAAGCCTACAACGATGTAACTGTGGCAAGTGGTACCTAATTCTGTCTTCATCTCTTAATCTAATCAACTGGTACATGGTAATTCCTAAAACATAACTGGATTATCAGCACAGTCAAGCTTCTAGCTTGTCACAGTTTAAAACAAACCACATTACAAGGCCATAGTTAAGGCATTTAATTGTTATAGTAGAGACACTTAAAGCACTCTTAATTAGGTAGTTGGATTAATCAGAACATCTTTGAAAACACTCTGAGTTCTGAGGGCTGTAGACAGATTCTTTATCCACTGAACAGTCCACCAATCAAACCTGTAGTTCTCTAACTAAGAGATAAAGATGATGTGGGGGACTGTGTCAAAATCCTCCATGTCATAATCCTCCAAAGTTCATAGTCTCTCATGTTCTAACAAACTCTTTCACTTGATTTTTCTTTATTTTTTCAAGTGAGTTTAACTGATAGTTGCTAACTTTTTCAGGCTGCTGACTTGGTTATCATATAATATGTGAAGTTCAGACCCAAGTTACCTCGTCTTTAAGCAGTTGTCCCAGAACTGTGCTTTTGCATACTACCATGAAGTGCTGAACTCTGGTAGAGATCAATCCAGTCTCCAGATGGGTTTTGTGGTGATACTATAGATACTCAGAGCAGAATGCACATTTTTCACATACAAGCAAAATGTACTCTAGTAACATTATAATGGTCAGAATTGGTAGTTCAGGTTTACCAAAAGTATGCTCCAGACATTTGAAGCCTCTGCAATTACTGAAAAATCAGTAACTATGTAACTGAAACGTTATGATACCTACTGATTTAACACTGTTAATGGCAGAACATCCTGAAGATTTTCCAGGAATTGCTTCCAAGTACTGAGTGCCTTCAGCTTTTTAAGTATCCACAACACTTAATGTCTACAGAGTAACAGGCATTTTTTGCTCTGTCAGTGTGTCAACAGTGACATTAAAACAAACTTGGAGAGTTTTTGGTGAAGACTTCAAGTAGCAGGAGCCTAATTGTGCTCCCAACAAAGTCAACATAGAATGTCACTAGATTAGAATCAGGTTAATGCTTTTAGAGCTGAAGTCCACAAATATATTAGGATGAATGGGATTGTTTGGGTGACTGGACAAAGTTTGAGACAGTATATGGGGCAGTAGTTTTAACTCTTTAAAAGACCTTTGTATCCATGTTAATGACAAATCACTAGAACATATTCAAGTCTATATATACTACAACTTTGAGGAGCTCCAGCTTAACCCACAGACATGCTAATTTTAAACTCCCATTTTATAAGGTTTTAATTGTGAACTAATCTCTTTCCTAAGTAGTGAGGCTTCATTAACTTGGATTCTCTAATTCCAGATTCTGGGCAAGTTGCAAGTGATGATGAGATGCAAGTATTTGTTGAGTGCCTGCTGGTCAAATAAACATTTATGGAAGGCTTGTTTTTCTAGACATGAGTAAGTTTGTGTCTGTACCAGCAACATAACTGGTATCAATATCTGTACAGAAGCCTACATGAAGTCATTGGCTCTTTTAAGGACTAAAATCGTTTTCATTCCATTGTGAACAGTGACAGCGGACAGAAAACCTCAGGGAAGGGTCCAGTGGGTCTTACAACTAAGTGTAAAAATCAAAACCTTGTGGGTTATACCTCTGAAATACGTGGTGGCTTATAAAATTGTCCTGTGTACCAGGAATGGCTCTGAGTGCACTGATGAGTATCTCTTTAGTCTGCCCGGCTGAATGTGGATAGTTTTTGTGTGGAACAGCCAGCCCATATGGTTAGCCTTAAGAGGGAACAGCAGTTCCTGGGTTTCTGAACAGCAGGGCACACCTGAATGTGACTCAGCTTGTGGCAAAAGCTTCTGATGCCCTAGCACTAATGAAAACATATTGCCACTAACAGAGATGTGATAGAAGAGGAGGAAGGGCTAGAAGACTACTACTTTTTTTTTTTTTAAAAAAAAAAGCTTTTTAATCTACTGTCATCACTCCTGAAGAATTTGATGAAAATAAAAGCAGAAAGGTAGTAAGAGAAAAACCAGCATTTCCAGTGCACTGTTCCTTCTGTTACAGTTGTCTTTTGACACATTATTATCAAGTGCTTAATAATTGGCATTAAATCTAATTCTGGGATAACTTCTAAGAAATTATTTTACAGCATTAGCAGCTGGAAGAATGTGCTGCCTTTTAGTTATTTACATTATCTGTCTCCCAGAATAACAGCTGGCAAGCAGCAGAGTCTAGAGCAAAACTCAGTAGCCAGATAGCTGCCATCTTTACATAGTATGCCCCTATACCCACATATTTTCTTGAAGCCTCTGCCTTCCGAAGTGAGTAATTATGTGTGTAGGGACTGGAGTACATCCTGTACTGGTATGTCAAGTAAATGGAAGGTACTTTTCTCTGTGCAGGTGTACACAAGATCTCTAATGCTTGCAGTTTTATAATGGGATGGAAAAGAGATAAAGGGTCACTGCATGGTTAGTTAGTCTAAAAATCAGTCAATCAAGACAGCTGTCATCTTTGAAATGTGACTGTCCTGGTTGCTTTTGAGGAGAAGAGTATTAGTTGTGAAATCTCTGTTGGTGTTCTGATGTGTAGATTTGTTCCCTGTTTCTTCGACAGCATATGAACCCAGATCACTAAGCAACAACACCCTCATTCCAGGTAGTGGGAGTATGACTTAGTACCAGAGCTGCTTTTAGTTCTTGACAGCTTTTGATTGCTGTTTTGCTGAGAAGGCAAAACTGTAAAATAAAACCATATATGTTGTCCTTTAGTAGTCTAAGCTTTTTCAGTCTATTTCCCAGGACACCAAGTTTAAGTCTGTTTCCCAATTTCCTCTTGATTCCTTCAGTATGTATTTTCCCATGGGAGTATTATGAGTTCTAGATGTGCTCACTCGTAGTTTAGGGATGCACCATTAATGGGTCCTGTGAGGTCTTGATCTATGAGTCATTTAAACCCTCTTGTATTTTGTCTTAGAGAATGCAAGATCATACAGACAACCTTTTAGGGAGCCAGCCTTCTCCTTCAGTGACAAAAAGGAAGACAACTGACAGGCTGTGGTTCTTATAACCTCTATGACTATTTTTTTTTAAGTGGAAGACATTTTCTCTTAGGCTTTCTGTATTATTTCAATCTCTAAATGCAACTTGCAATTTCACTTAGTTAAATGTGCTTTATTTCCTCTCTGCCCTTCCCAGCTGTAATGCTTGAATAGTAGAAAACACTGTGTTTTCCCTAGAGACAAATACAATCTTGTGAAGGACAAAGTATCTGGGAAACATTGGGATAAAAGGAAATTTAGCAATTGCATGGCATAATTTTCAAATAAAAATCCTAAGGTTTTATTTTTAATCTTACAAAGGAATGATCTGCTTCATTCCCCCCATCCCCCATGATTCATTTACTTTACAACTTGTAGTTGGCTATGTAGATGTGTACTGTATTGTATGCTTATCGAGAATGTGCAATGTAAGTTACACTGACCAGGCTGAAAATACTTGAGAACAGCAATGATAAGATAACAATAAGATGATGTGATTGAATACTATGCTGTTTGTAGCACCTGGCTGACATATTTCTATTGCTTGTCCTGTATGAGCATTCTGACAATTAACAGGGATATGATGCTCTGTATATGCGATTATTGGACAGAGTAAGTGCCAACATGACCATGTGACTTTTGGCAGGACTGGATGGGCTCAAAAAAAGAATGCCCAACTAGTTCTGGTGCTGTCAGCATAATTCAGTCTCTGTAGCAGTACAGCGCTGTCAGGTTTTGCATGTTGCTAGTCAAATTTACTTTCACAAAACTCTCCTCTGCAACTATTGCTAAACTCCCTTCCTTGCCCTGTGACAGTGTTTTGGGGTGAGTGTTTTGGGGTGGGCTTACAAAAAAAACAAAGGGGGGGGGGGGGGGGAGTGTTTGGCC
>JANIJG010008910.1:0-16275 GCA_024611175.1 Megaceryle torquata | reverse complement strand
TTGTTTTTGGTTTTTTTTTTTTGGTTGGTTTTTTTCGTGTGCGTGTGTGTGTGGTTTTGTTTGGTTGGTTGTTGTTTTGTTGTTTTGCGGTTTCGGGTTTTTTTCATGGGTAATTTTTTTGTATTGGTATCTTTGCATTGCCCAAAATGACATCTGATATCAGTGTAAATAATACATTAGGGATGGTAGTATCCAAATATCAATATTTGCAATAGTTTGATTGTAAAATGCTCTTTCTTTGCTTGTAAAAAGTTCTCCTTACTCTAAATATTATTTTACGCAACGTTTAAGACTAGAATTAAAACAAAACAAAACAAAAAAACCAACAGGGAACTTATTAGCTTCTTTTAAAATCTTAAATACTTTAATCTATATTATAGATTATATATCCTGGCCAAGATAAACAAACAACCAAAGCATATCCAAACCATGCTATAGGATTTACATAATTAGAAAATCCTTTTCTAGTTATCCAGCAATGAGATCATAAAAGTGGTATAAAAATAGAAATACCATTTAGCTGAGAATGTTGCTGTTCTGTATTAGATGTCCGTATTTCACAATGGAAGCCAAGGTTCATGAAATGTGAAGTTTTTGCCATGTTCAACTTGATGACCTCGCTGTCTCCATCACCTTCAGCTCATGTCTGTCTGTTACATAGAGAAGATAAGAAAAAAATTATTTTTACTTTCCTTGGTCTTGTTCATTATGGAAGACACCACAGAGGAATTAGTAACAATAAAAATATTTTAAAAGAAAGATTAACTATTTCTATAGTATAAAATAATTATTCATAAATTGCTCATATCTAAGTCAAGGGACACTGTACATTAGATAAACTATGATCTCCAGTTATGGAACACATGAGTATGACTGAACACACTTTCATTAATTGTATTGAAATAGGATTTTAATGAAGCCATGCTCCACTTCTCTGGTATGGTGATAAAACTGTATGTTATTAAGTTGATGATAACTCCCAGGGAAAGTTTCCATAGCTTCAGTTTAATTCACACTTTTTTTAAGAAGTTTTAAATTTTTGCCTGGATCATAGATCCTTTACTACAGCCAGGATGATGTGAAAGCCATCTTTGCAGCACTGTTATGCCTCAGATTTCTTTCTTTACTGAAGCTAACATTAGGTGTTTTACATTAGTACATTGGATATTTGTAAAGGTATTGAACCTATATGTAAAGTTTTTTATCATCTGGGCTCTTTTTTTAGTAATCAGTCTAAGAACAGTCTGCAGCAACTCTTTAAGGCTCTTTTTTGAAACAGTTGTCCTCGTTAGAGAGACTGCAATTAGTAATCGATCAATGCTTCTAAAGGAACCACTTGTGAGTCTATTTTACAGATGCTTGATATGATTGAAAATTGCATGAATGACCCTTGAATTCTTCACTTTCATCTTCCCAAATAAATGATCACTCTACTGTTTTAATACTTATGCTGTTTTCTAGTAGTAGGTAGATGTATTTCTCACAGCTGGGCTGGAAGCATGTTCTACAGTAACAAGGCTAACTCCAGTTCTTCATTAGAGGAATAATCAGAAAGGCAAGATCAGCAAAGTTAGATTTAGTGCTTTATTTGGACAATGAACATATGTGAAATCTCTATTTGTTCATTCCACCAGTTCTACCATTATCTGCAGGATAAATGATTTTTTTTCTCCAGAAAATGAAAAAGATATGAAGGTGAAGGCAGTCACCTTGCACCAGCCCTCCAGAGCGGTTTTATATGACATTATTCAGATGGATTTTCATCCTGTAAGCATCCCCATTTCCCTTTTCCCAAGACTCACCTAGTTTGATTGCTTTTGAATCTGCATTCAGCAGTCACAGCCTGTTTTAGCACTCAGAATGAGACTTGGCAACTTTTGCACATTACCTCCCTGTGTCTAACATCCATGCTAAACTCACGATTAGCATGGCATAGGCCGTCTATGAAATTTTAAGTACTAGTTGGCAGCAGGATGACCAAAAATTGGCTCATGGTTCTTATCTTTGACACACAGAATAACAAAGTGATTACAGAAAAAACAGTGTTATATTTAGAGAAGGAAGGAGGGGTTGTTTCTATGTCTGAAGCCTCAAAATCATAACAGCAGGTCTTATCCCAGTGGAAGAGCAGTCTCAGAACAGATGGACTACAGCAGTGCTCTGAGCTGTTGGACAGTAAGTGGAACAGATTTCAAAGATGCAAACAGAAGACTGACTAAAGAGGTCTTTGAGCCATAAAGATGAACTGGTAGTGTCATTCACAAGCAAAAATATCTAATACTTACTTAGACTTCATATTTACACAGAAACTCTACTGTTTCTATGCTACCTACCTTCTATTTTTCTTACAGAGACGTTTCTAAAGAAAAAGAAAAAAAGTCATTAGTCAACAGCACTTACAGTTCTACAGAAAAAGATGGTTTTTTTCCCTGTTACAGGAACGTGAGACAATCTAAATTTTAGAGTAAGCTAAAAATGCTTGAGTGCTATATTGTCCTCATCAGTATCAAAACAATTCCTGTCCAGGGGATCATTGTGAATGACAGGAAAATTATGTCTATGATAAAACCAAACAAAAAAGTCAGTGTTATGCGTTGAACTTGTAGCAAGCCTGTCTATGTGATGCAGATCCTAAGAGATTTATTTTTTCCTAGATTTTGGTCTTTTGTTTTTAAAAACCACATGTTTTAGAGTTAGTGGAGTATTAATCTACTTCAGTGCTTTATATCTTGCTAAAATATGTATGAAAGGGTGTGAGACGAATATTCCTGATTTCCTTGCAAATTCTGTGCATTATGTGCAGAAGAAAAGATTCAAGTGGAAATATCTACTCTTCATTAACAACTTTTAGGATATGACTGCCATTTGAGAACAAATCCAGATAAAAGCATGCAAATCCCTCTCAGTCCTAACATATGTAGGGTGCTTTATTGATAAAGAATTTCAGTAGTGTTCACACCGGATACTTTTAGTTCCTGGGTCATTTCTTCTGCTTGCAAAGGTTATTTGGCATAGCCAGAAAAAACACACACTCTGGAGTCAATATCGTAACAAATCTGAAGGAAATGCTCTTAGTTTTCCATCTGCTGGATTGGATTCCCCACCTGCATGTCCAAGAGATTAATGTGAATTTGCACAAAGATGAACATGGTTATAAGAACAATTCAACTGACTTGAAGAAAGACCATTAGGGAATGGTCTTAAAACTAAGCATGCCTCCACTTTACTGGTTCTGAGTGGCATGGATCTTCTTTTAGCTACATTCCAGTGCTGAATTTTGTCAATGTCTGAATTTGGAAGTGTTACACCATTTTCTAAAATTACGAATAAGTTTCTAATGCCTATGTCCTAAAGCTTGGTCTCAGTCATTCATTTTCCCACTTGATTGGTACTCGCTCATTCGTTTCTATACCAATTTTCCAATTTAAGAAGAATTAGAGGAACTTGTTCATTAATACCGTAGGTAAAATAATGCAACTGCTTCACAAATATATAAGCAAATGTTATGTCTGAGTGTGGCATCTTAAATTTTCCCAGGTCCTATGCTTTGGTTTTAATGAATGTACAACTACTGCATACTTTTGACATGGTTTGGATTTCCAAAACCTGTCTGCCTGATTCAAAGAGTATTTTATACTTGAAACATATTGTTAGTTATAGATTTCATGTGTGTCATCAATGATGAGAAAGAATATGACAGGACATGTGGTATTAGGTGATATGCAGAGCATGATCAAATCTCTTAGTTTCTCAAACAATTGGCTTTTCTGTCTTCCTGCAAGCTTTCTTGGATCATATGTCTTCATGTCACCTCCAAAATCTGGGGGACAAAAATGTTTGTCTTCTCTGGTTTGGGAGATAGTAAGTGGCTGCTAGCAGCTGAAGGTAGCTAGTACATCCCTGGCTAATGTTAAGTATTTGCAGAAATAAATTTCTTCCTAAACTGACTATCTTGCCCTGGAAGAATTGGCGTCCTGTTGACTCCACTCCATTGGGCCATGAGATGTTTTCCATGGTCCCTGCAAGCTTGTAACTCATAGACCAAGGCAGTCTTTTTCCCACCTCATGCTAGTGCAGTTTTCTCCAAAGGATGCCTGCCATACATAAACCAGGTGAAGGCTGCTAGGAGCTTCCTTTGAAACAGTAGCTCAGAGGAGGAGGAGTGATCCATCCAATTAAACTCAGCTGCAAGCTGAGTCACTCAGCAAAGTAAATAGAGATATCCCCTGGCCACAAAAGTGATAGGAAAAATGCTACTCTACAGAGAGTACTCCTACATTCCATTTCCAGGGTTTTAACTTCAGTTTTTCCTTGTTTAAGTCTCCATTCCATTCTTTTTTTACTGTCAACTGACTTCTGTACTCTGTCCTGTTAGTCTCCCACGTGGGTTTTTGTTCCACCATTAATCATTTTAGTTCCCAGCTAATGAAATTTACTGAAACTCAAGCTTATGTATCCCATGAATCTCTAAGTGCTGAAACCTCAGTTTCCTGCTTAATTGTTGGTGCCTCTGGCATCCCCCAGACAAGTTCTATAATTATCTTATGCATTTTTAATTGAAAAAAAAAATCTGTACCCTCTAGGAATATAAAATTTTTAAAGACTAGTAACCTAAAACAAACTACATTCAATAAGACAGAGGTACTTTACTGTCTATATTGTTTATTTTTCATAGAATCATAGGATGGTTTAGATTGGAATGGACTTTAAAGATCATTCCAAACCCCTTGCCATGGCCAGAGACATCTTTAATTAGATCAGGTTGCTCAAAGTCCCATCAAACCTGGCCTTGAAAACTTCCAGGAAGGAGATATGCACATCTTCTCTGGGCAGCCTGTTCCAGTGTCTTGCTACCCTCACAATGAAGAATTTCTTCATAAAATCTATATCTAACCTTTTTCAGTTTAAAACCATTACCTCTAATCCTATCACTACAGTACCCAATAAAGAGTCCCATCCCATCTTTCCTGTAGGCTCCCTCTAAGTACTGGAAATCTACCATAAGGTCTCCTTGGAGCCTTGTCTTCTCCAGACTGAACAACCTCAACTTTCTCAGCCTGTCCTCACAGGGGAGGTGCTCCAGTCCCCTCATCATCTTCACTTCCCCTTTCTGGACCTGCTCCATGTCTTTTGTATGCTAGGGACCTCAGAGCTGGACACAGTACTCCATGTGGCATCTAACAAAAGTAGACTACAGGGGTGAGAATCACCTCACTCCACCTGCTGGCTATGCTTAGAGAATCATGTAGTCCATGAAATGGTTAGCTTTCTGGGCTGCGAGAACATATTGCTGGCTCATATACTCTGACTCATGTGCAGGCTCTTGCAATTGGTCATGTTGAACTTCATGAGGTTTGCATGGTCCCACCTCTCGAGGCTGTCAAGGTCCCTCTGGATGGTATCCCTTCTCTCCAGCATGCCAACTGTTCCACACATTTCCTTTATTTAACTGAAGCCAACACAATCTCCTCTTGCACTGGAGTGTTGAAGAATTAAGGTCAAGTATATCGAGTAGCAAACGGGGCTTTGCAAAGAATCATATGGACTAGCTCACAAGAAATAGACTGTAGTAGTTGGATTAATCAACTAAGCTATTCTTTGGCCTCCACTGTAAAGCAGTAAATCCCAAGGTTTTCAATACACTGCATACTGTGTGGAGGTGTAAGAAAATGGAGTTCCCTGTTTCAAAAGCCAGCCTGGGCTTCTAGAGCTTTGAAAAGGTCAAAATAAATAATGGAGTCATGGTTATTTGCTCTCTCTTGGCATTCTGTTGTCCTTCCTTAACAGCTGCTTATATGGTCTGTGTCTGGAGCTGGCCCCAGTCAACCTCTTATGAACAAGCCCGGTTCAGATAACTGATGTCTTTCAATAGCTGTATTTACAGTCTTCTAACTATTTCCAACAATCTTAATCATGTCTCTTATGTTTAAAAAACAGGTTGATTGTAATTTGTTGCACAGCTGCTTAAACCCTCCAGTACCTGAAAAAAAGTGTCCACTTAAGGTGTAAACTAGATGTCATGCTAAAGACTCTTCCAAGTCAGTAAATATAGTATGAGGAGATTTACTTCAGTAGAAAACATTACTCATTTGATCTTTTAGAACTAATGGGAAGGTCTTCTACATTTCCCAGCTCCCCCTAAAGGTAGGCGTTCTAGTACAATCAGATTTTCCAAATGCTTTGTTTAATGTCTAGATTTGTAAGAAATGCAAAATACTCCACATTCCAATGCTGATTTTATTCCTGAGTTTTAAAATAATTAATGAAGTAGTCTTCAGATATATCAAAGAGGAGATGCTGATGGCTGAACCACCATGACAGCTACACTTCTTTGGACTATGCAGATTGCAAACAGCTGACCACAGTGCATGTGAGCTATGCAAAGAAGGTACTTGGTTATGTCATCCAGTTATGAACTGCGTAATAGGGACATACAGGGAAACCCACTTTGATCAACATTAGAAAATCCTCCAGAACCTTACTCTTTTCAAGAAACCCTCTGCCTGGAGAGTGGCATGACATTGATTGCTTGTTTTAGCCAACAGCAAAAAGCAGGAAAATAATAAAATGTAAAGTACTCAAATGTGAAAGTGTGCCTCAAGCAGATTTCTTATCACTGAAATGGAGATGTGCCAGCCATTCTGTAAAATCTACCACAAATATTAAAACCATTATCAGTGTTATGTGACAGGAGCTCTGATATGACTTGATGGGTAGCAATATGAAAAAGAAGATAGGTCATTATGGTTAAGGCAAGAGGTGGTAATTTTTAATGGAGATGCAGAAACTACTGCTAGGATTATAATGCCAAACTAAATTCTCAGAAAGAGCAACTTATATCCATTGTTCCTCCTGCTTTACCTCTCCAGTTCTGCTCTGTGTTTGGATTCACTGAAGGGTTTTTTTCCAAACTCTGTGTCTTTTAGAAAGGCATGTCTAATGAGACCTTCCTTTGTCATCTATGATAACATATGTGCCTCTTAAGTGTCTGCCAGTTCTTCCTCATGGTCACACTTTATTATATCCATGTACCTTCTAGGACAGCAAAGATTGTTTCAAAGCCTGCTGAGTCTCACTCCATTTCCTAAGCAGTGGAGCATGGACTCCCTCTAGCCTCTCTCTTGTTTTTTGCAGCAGAACTGAATTGATTCAGCGTCTCTGAATTTTCAGATCTTGCTTGGCTCATTTTCCAGCCCGCACCATGCTGACCCCTTTTTCTAGCTTTTGGTGGCCTCCTGTATGAAGTGGGTTTCCAGGTCAAAACACAGCTCTTGCTGGCAAGAAAAATTGGAAGACTTTCTAGAGAAATGCCATCTTTTACAGCACTATGCTATCTGGAGTTGCTCCCTCAAGGCCTGGATCTGGCCAGCTTGAGAGCCCTCCCTATGGCACTTTAACAGGATGGGCAGCCCAGGATTTCATTCTGTGTGAGTGCTGAAGGCATTACTCACAGCTGAGTTTCTCTAAACAGCTGAGCTTTTTGGTTAGGAGAGATGTGCCACACTAGCTCAATTCTAAGCTCAATTAGCTTGTAAAAATACCAGAATGGTTCCCATGGCTGCCTGGGAGGCAGAGGTTTTTGGTTTGGACAAAATGCTGAGCAGAGGAGGAGAGTGAATTTGACTCTATTGTCTCCATCTCCCTGAGTACAAATACGTTAGTAAAAGGGAGAAAAGGCACGCAGGAGTGTACAGCCCTTTTGGGAGGGAGTTGTCACCTAGGGTAAGCAGTTTACCTCCCCAGCACCCCTAGACAATCCTGGTGCACTGATGTGCACCATGATAGACTGTCATCTCTGCTTACACCAGGATGGTGCCTGAGACAAGTGAAGCAGCAAACTGCAAGCGAAGCACCAGGAGCATTTCAGAGCTACACCAAAACACAGGCAATTGTCAGTGCCAGATTTACCACAGTGTTCATACAACTGAGCAACCACAAGAGGTACCCTGGCACAGTGAGGAACCTTTCTGGCTTTACATAGGAGAGCATCATTTATGGACACTGATCATTTGCATTCAGTTTTAGTATCAGAGATACGTGCAGTGATAAGACAAAATACAGTTTTGAAAGAGGATATCCAGTGCTCCATGCCTAGGTTCTTTGGGGTGAGCTATAGGAGTGTCCAATTTACATTCTGGCTTTGCAGGTAGTCTCACCCCTTAGAGTAAACGGAACAGATGCATTCAATGCTTAACACTTATAACTAGGCCACTTATTTAGTTACTTAAATTTGAATTGAGGTATTTCATTTTAGAACTTGAGCTTGCACGTTGTGTCTAAAATGTCCAAACCCAGCTGCTGTGGTTTTAAAACACTTATTTCTTTTTTTTTTTTCAGGAGCTTCAAATGTGCAGGCATTTGGCTCTGAAACTGTTGTGTGTGCAGATTTAAAAATACAGCCCTTGTCAGGTTGCTTATGCAACATCTGATGCCCATGTTGCTATGGTTAGTATATGCTTTGGGTGAAGGCTGTGGTAACTAGTCACATATGGTATTCTCATAGAGCTGTGCACAGGAATTGCATATTAAATTACAGATTTAAGTGAATATAGCCTGTCTGTACCAGGAACTGAATATACAAGTGCTTGGACTGAGTTGTCTCTATCCCAGGGTAATTTTGTGATTAGTTCATTAAAAAGTTAACCATGTAGCAATGGCTCCTACTCTTATTATTGACAACAAAAGGCAAAGCTAGATGAAAAATACTCTGTACAAAAGCAAATGGAGGTCTCATGGTGGTGTGGAGGTATTGTAACACAGCATATATATTTTACAAAGTGATATAAAAGAAAGTCACTGCAGGCACCTTTCATTTTGGAGTTGTATAAAAATTAATGGTATGACAAGGAAACTACATGGTTCAGAAGGAAAAGCAAGATATTCACAGGACATACGTATGCCATTTCTACAGCTATCTTTTTTTAATGTTTCTTCTGTGTTTTCTTTGTTCTCTAAAAAGGTCTGATGGGTGTAATGTGAATTAAGATATACCAGTTGTGATTTTTCCTAAAGAACAGGTGTTTAAACATTGCCTCACTTCAATATCCTTTCCCATAAGCAGTGCATGTGCATCACTTTTTAAAGAAATTTTTTTTTTTCACAGATTTAAACAACAGTTCAATAAAAAAAACTTTTAAAAAATATAATTATGGTTAAGTTGTGAAAAATACCCTCCAAGAGGAAGCTAATAAATCATTCTCTTTCTGAATTAGCACAGTGCAACGGAGAAAAAAAAGTATTCATGCACTTTCTCTGAAAAAGCTGCAGAAGGGCAAGTTTTGAACATTGATACAGTATATAATTAAAACTATGGCTTTAGTTACAAATGACCCCATGGCAACAATGGTTGGGGAACTCTGCTCTGTGTGAAACTCTTAATACAATTAAAATCACATTAGATTTTTTCTAAGTGTCACTGGTAATAATTTCAGAAACAGTGTTAAATGTGGCATAAAAGTTCACTGTGGAAATTCAGTCCACGCTGTGGGTTGAGATGTGTGGCTTGTTCCCATGTTAGAAAAATAACAGAAACACAATCCTCTCTTAGAAACCTTCTTTTTTTTTTTTTTTTTTTTTTTTTTTAATAAAAGTAGCATTAGCTTTTCAAGAAACAAAAGCACTAGCAAACACACAGTGCATGGTAATGGGCTAAGTGGGAGGAGAGAGTTGAAGTCAAACTATAACAGAATGGAAATTGTTACCCTGCTGAAAATAGAGGTCTCAAGAAAGCAGCTCAGGGTGTGTGGCTAAATGGTTGTAACCCTGACTTAGAATACAATCATAGCATCATTTAGGTTGGAAAAGACATTTAAGATCATCAAGTCTTAACAGTAAACGAGCTGCCACAAGTCATGGAGGTTCTTCAAGAGTAGCTGAGGTTTCCTCAGTGGCCAGGTCAGGAGCTGTGGCTCATGGATGGATCAAGTATTAAAGTAGCCTAAAGCAGCTGATACTGTAGCACTGTTTTTCAGGTACCAATAATGACATAAGTTTTGATAAAAACAGGCATGGCTGGAAAGATCTTCAATCTACTGCCAAAGGTTTTATGTAAAACAGCCTTCCCTACTATTCATTGTACCTGCTAATAAATTGCATGTGTTGGATTAGTAATCATTAAAAAAATGATAGTAGGAGCAAATTAAGAAACAAATGAATGGTCAGAGTTCACAGAGAACCAGCAGAAAAAAATTGACCAACATTAAATTTGAATTCTCTCGCTTTAAGGTATTGAGATTTGTATGATTGTTAAAAACACTAAATGGAAATGTTACTATAAATTTGTAAAATTTTATAGTGCTATGTCATATTTCTTAAGCTGTGTCAAATCCCTTAACCTATATTATACCTGTATTATAATTTATAGCAGACCTGGAATTGAAACAGAATCTAGAAATACTCTCTGAGAACATGCAATTGTAACATAGAATTGGAATTCTAATGTGAAAAAAAAAATGCCATACAGAATTTTGCCAAACTTAGTTGTCAGTTTTTGGCTGGGAGGTCCCTTTGAATAATCTGTGAACTGAGAAGTGAGGCATTCACATGGCATCATACTCCTAGTCTTGTCAGTGTTGCCTGATGTGTGAGAAGAGTGGCTTTGATATGCATGAGATCAAGTCTTAGACATTTATTTAAGCACTGTGGAATTTTGAAGTTAATTTAGTCATGAACATGTAAAATTTATGCACCAGGACTTACATGTAGACTATTTATTTTGTTGGCAGCAATATTAAAATGGACCTAAATGGACCTAAATCTAAGGACATATTCTTTTGTTCATATTAGAGTATTGGGAGGTATTTCTTCATAGATGTATATAAATTAACTGCTTATAGTTCCTCCACTGTCTTGTGATCTAGATTCTCTGCTTCCCCAAATGAAGTACAAGTGAGGAATATACAAATAAAGAACATTTTTGTATTTAGCAAATATTTACTATTGTGACAGGTATTTTTCCTTTTGTATGAGTGAGGAAATCCAGACGTCAATAGAATTACCTCTACTTCTGCTCTCTTCTCTCCTTCTGCTTCATTTTACAATATCAGCTTATGGCCAGACGCCATGGTCTGCAGTAAAAGCAGAGTGTTTTATATGCATCAAAGAGAAATGCACTTGCTGAGAAACAATATTCATTAGCCTATGTGGAGAGCAGCATTTATCTGTGTATAGTGCTGCACTGTGTTTTGGAGACGTATTGTATACATGTGTAATGGCAGGAGATATGAATTGAAAGTGGGGGTGTGCAGCAGAAGGGGGGGTCAGTCTGCCATTGAAATGATGCAGTTCCCAAAAGGTACCGAACAAGAGCTATTCTGAAGGAGTGAGTGGGAGGATGAGGTATGATACAGCAGGCTGGGAACCAGCAGTCTAGAGCTGAAACACTTGGTAATTAACAAACAGGCTGAAGAAAACTTAACAAAATCTGTTTTTCCTTTCATCTGCTTTTCAATTTTTTAATCAGATTAAGCTGAAAGTGTTCTTTAGGAAAGGCTTCTTAAGGGATTGTCTGCAAATAAATAACTGGAAGATCATCCACTTGCCCTTTAGTGCTTCTGATGATTACTTAGGATAAATATGCAAAATTAGTAATTGTTGCACACAAAATACTCTGATCTAGTTTATTTCATTATCACAAACTTCTTAAATTGCTTATTAAAAATTAAGCCAAGTTTTCTCTCTGTTGGGTGCATGTTTTCCTTTTTTCCAAGATGACTGGTTTTATTTCTTGGTTTCTTCTCCTTTTTTTTTTTTTTTTTTTTTCTTCTTCTTCTGATAAGGAATATTTATAGCAGCTCCCAAGGATTAATTTTATTTAGATGCCTTAAATGCTACTTCCAGGTAAAATTAACAAAGGGACTTAGTAAGACTGAACTCATTATCAACCCAGGCTTACTTCACTAACCTTCTCCCAGGACTTGGCACATTGCCCCTCATCTTTGCATTAGATATGTATGGAAATGACTTATTTAGATGATACACTGTAGTCCTCAGGTTGCAAGGTAAATTGGCATGAAACTTCATATGAGTTTACTAAACTCAAACGTTAGAGCTACCCTCAGTCTAACTCTGAGATGACAGAGCTATATGAAAATGTGGGGTTAGTCCACTGGGAAAAAAAGAAAAACAAATCTGTTTCATTATGGTAATACTAAAACTAGGCAATAGGAATGTGCTGGAGAGAGTCCAACTACAAGAGATCTTGTCAACATGCCAGTGCAGTTAAAGTGCAGGAGTACGTAGAAGTGGGAGATTTGGAAGATGGAAAGTGAGAGTAGAAGAGAGGAATAAAAGGGAATGACACTGAAAAAGAAGACAGTAGAGGTAATAAATATAGCAAGGAGTGAAACAGTGCCATCCTCATAAAACATCTGTATCGGCATCCTGGATCTAGAATAAACTGGAATCTGCAACTCCTTTAAAAAGGCCATGTGCTTCCAGCAGAGGCTGCACAGAAAAGCCCCAGAGAGCTTCCTCTAGCAGCATAAAACAGTCTTTTTTCAATGGGCAGCAGTGACGGAGCCCACGCTGTAAGCCAGAGTGATGGATGGTCTTTTGCATACATTGTCACACAGTGCATTTACTGTGGTGTCTCTCTCCCTGAGATATGACACTCATGTCACAGAGGTAGATGTTTAAATTTGGTTTCCTACTATCCCTGAGGTAGCCCAAGGTATTAACTAATATTTCTGTCGGCAACTTTTTCTTCTTGTGTCACTTCCTGTCTTCCCTTGTTCTTCCTTGTTTTTTTCTTCATTGTGTGTAATGGGAGCCGTGGAACAGCTCACTGAAGCGAGGGGGATCTCTCACCAATTGTGTCTCTTCTGCAAGGCCGTAAACTCCTGTCCTGGTGCTCAGTGTCTTTGAAGCTGCCAGTGTGAGAGCTCTTCTCTGAGGAGGCTCTCTCTCTTCTTAAGGCCAGCTCTAAGGAGGAAATTGAAAGTTAGATTTCAGTGCTTGAATTCGATGTGATATTCTGCAGGAGGCCAGAGGCTGGAGTGCATCATTAAGGGGATGAGGTCACTGCCACTAAAGATGTTAAGCCCAAAATTCTATCACATGACACATAGCATTTTGTCCAGGTGAAAAAGAATAAAAAAACCCATAACATTGAGAGTGAGGAATGAATGCAAAAGACAGGACTAACTACGTATTTAGCAGAAGTTATGGGACTAGATAGTAGCTGAAAATGATCTTTAAAGTTTCTTTCCCATCCAAGCCATTCTATGATCCTATAAGTAAGAATTAAAGTCTTTGGGTACCATTTTTGCAAAATTGTCCTGTGTTCCTATTAGTACAGGATAAATGCTTATTAAATCTGCTGTGCATTTTTCTTTTCATGCCAAAATCACCTGTGTAATGTTAAAAGCATGATGATTGTTCCAGATGCAGAACGGATTGGCCTCAGCAACTGCAAGTGATCATGGAGAAATCAGAGTGCCTTAATGCTGACCCATTTCAGGGGAACAAATAACTGAATGTGATGTCTTGCCAATAGAGACCACTATGGAATAATTGCTTCTTTCTAAACCACTACCAGTTACTTTTTCTAGCCCTTTATTCCTTAGATGTTAAGTGACTTCATTTCAATATCCATTTAATTTTCATACAATTAAATTTGCTGGATACTTACTGCAGATGCACAATATGTTATCTCTTTTCTTTTCTTTTCTTTTCTTTTTTTAAATCTTTAATCTTCATTCATTTTAGAAATATCTCCAAAGGAAAGAGAAATATTCCAGACTATATTCCAATAAAACATAATATAATGCAAGACTGATGTATTGAAAACAAACACATGGAATATTGCAGTGATTGAAATTAAAACTTGTGTGGTGGCTTACTTAGTACATTTGTCAGGGCTTCTAAAAGGTCTTATTTCAATGTATTGGCTGCTTATTACTCACTGTCTTTCTTTTGTTTCATTTGAGATCCCTGGTTTTCATGTAGAACAGTGTGAATAGCTTACATCAATTTTGCTGGCCAATGAAAACAAAGTAAATTATGTTTTAAAAGCAATCAAATCATTCATGTGACATGAAACATATCAAACCTCTTTAGTGTTGCTTTACATTTTAATTTGTCAACTCAAATGCATACTTTTCAAAGCAATAGCCAATAACCTTTATTGTGTAGTGTTTTAAAATAAAATCTCTTCAATTTTCTGCATTTTGTTAGATTTTCTTGTGACAAAGCTAGACCTAAAATTTTACCTTAAATTTTCATCTACCTCTGCATACAAATATGAGATACAGAAATAACTGCAGGATATCTAGAAGCGGAGGTCATGTTACCCACCAGGGTGTGTAACTTGGTGGAAGTTCCTCAGTACTATGTAGGGTACGTAGACTCATTTTTTACTACTAATTTCCCACTTAACAGAGCTGTGAACACTCTCTCTATAAATTCTTCATTTTGTGTTGTTTCTTTGACACACAAAGCGAGAGGAGGAGCAGCTAAAGGGAAAAAAAAAAAAAAAAAAGAAAAGAACCAACTAACTAGAAATAGACAAATTAAGAGGATTCAGTGCCTGCCCACTTCTCTCCTGGCAAGGTAAATTAACCTACACAGAGCTGCATGTTCTCAGTTTGCTTTTAGGCTGAAGTCCAATCTCCTATTTAGACATGACCTTCATTTTTGAAAATTGGTCCTATGTTCATAATGTACTGAAACATAAATGTTGCCCAGCCCACGACCACCAGACAACAGTGCGCAGGCGTCAATGGGAGGAGACTTATGATAATGAGTTCTCAGAAATAATTATAATAACCACACCTATTCCTGGAACTAACTGTAATAACCCCTCCTTTGCCAATGAATATGTATGTTTCTCATGATAAATAATTGCTTGCTTTGAAGTATGGTGTGCAAGATAGGAGGAATGATCCCCCTTGCGTCCAGTGCTGTAATAAACATGCCTACTTTATAACCTATCTCGGGTTGTAGAGTTTGATTCCGCACGTCATGTACTTTGGTGTTTTTGAAAGTTTTGCTAAAAGTCTAAAGACAACCTGTCAAAAAAAAAAAAAAAAAAAAAAAAAAAAAAAGAAAGAAAAGCAGATTGTGGTAGTACTCGTTCAGTTATACTAAACTGGATAATCACAAATAAAGCTAGATAGTGTAAACAAATGCACATTGTAATTTTTTATTACTGAACTAAACTTGTACACTATAGACCACCTTATGTATATTTGGGGAAAGGAGCTTCTGTTTCCAAAGTTGTCTCAGTTTGGCTGTTTGTCTTCCCTTTTCAACTATGTTCATTTTATGACTCACAGGCAGAAAACTTGTCACTTCAGCCAAGTTATTAGTCATGTAAATGCTATTGGAGGTACAAGAAATGTCAGTCCCAATTAGGAAACTTTTGAAAATCCATCCAAGAGTGTATCAACTCTTAGTGGAGAAATATTTAAATGAAGTTGCACTGACATTTACTTCAGCCACCAATGTCTTTTTATTCATTAAACCTCAGGAATTCCTATTTTGATGATGCTGTAAAACTTCATTGCTCTTTTAGTATTTTCCAGACACTACTGCTTGAGGCAGGTTGCTTAACTCAGCTATGAGTGTTAATATGGCTTTGGGAAATTCTGGTTGCTTTTGAAAGCATTCTAAAATTTGGTGCTCTATCCTCCAGTCCTATGATTTATGGTTTGTCCCAGGTTTTGCTTGCTTTGTTTAGGTGGGGTTCTTTGGTTGAGTCTTTTATTTCTTCCATCAAAGTGGTCTGTGTCACTTCTAAGTACTTCAAAGTATGAAGAACAAATACAGCATCCACATTGATCATTACAAAATCACTATACACATCCCTTCCTAAAGCAGTGAAAAGGTGTCCACCAGCTGCTTGTACTTCATAGATGAACTCATCCAGTGTGGAAAGTCAGGACAGACAGAACTGCATGCTGACACTTCTAATTGATGTAATTTTGAAGGGTGACAATTTTCCTAGTCTTTTCTGATGAAAGTCCAATGAGTTCAACACTGCTGTTGTGGGTAACTGTATAACCCTAACTATAAATTTACCTAAACATCTTGTCCTCACAGGAGAGTGTTGGAGAATGGCTAGAAGACAAGGGCCTTGTACCTTTAAGGGAGATGCTTTTACCCTGCAGGCAGCCGAAATCGAGTTGGGCGGGAACTCCGCTATCGGGTAGTCCCAGGCACGGGAGCGCTAAACGCCAGCGTTGATGCTCTTTTTACACTCCGGTCGCTGCTCACCGGTGCCTTCTCGCTCGTCGCTCCGGTGCTCCATCGCCTGTATTAGACCGCGTCGGGGTC
>JANIJG010008903.1:0-15509 GCA_024611175.1 Megaceryle torquata | reverse complement strand
GCGGGTCCAGAGAAGGGCAATGAAGCTGGTGAGGGGTCTGGAAAGCATGCCTTATGAGGAGGGGCTGAGGGAACTGGCGTTGTTTAGTCTAGAGAAGAGGAGACTGAGAGGAGACCTTTTTGCTCTCTACAACCACCACTCCTTTTAGCTAGTTGTAGCGAGGCTGGTGTTGGTCTCTTCTCCCAAATTACTAAGGATAAAATGAGAGGAAATGGCCTCAAGTTGCATCAGGGGAAGTTTAGATTAGATATTAGGAAGAAATTCTTCACTGAGAGAGTGGTTAGGCACTGGAACAGGCTGCCCGGGGAGGTGGTGGACTCATCATCCCTGGAGGTAGTTAACAGATGAGTGGACGTGGCACTTGAGGCTATGGTCTAATGGATAGATAGATGTAAGGATGAAGGTTGGACATGATGATCCCAGAGGTCCTTTTCAACCCTAATGATTCCATGATTCTATGTAGACAAGCAGAAAGACCAAACTGTTTGATCTCAGAGTCCTTTCTTGTTCACCTTTTATAATCTCTGTCGTGGCAAGATTTTGCGTAACTCCTTAAGTTCTCAAATATCCCCATAAATCTTTGACTTTTACAGTTTTGGATGAGTCCCCATCCACCTTATGAACCTGTTTCAGATAGATAATATACAAGTAACTGCAGATTTGTTCAACACAAGCCACATTTACACTTTTGCCAAATTAACACTTTTGTGAAAAATGTTTCATTACATCCCAGATTTTTAAAGATCTTTAAAAGAGTTTAAAACTACAGACATATGTTCAGTGCTTTCAAAGGATTGTGGTTCATTTTAATGATTCTAGATATTTATCTGAAATTTACCCTTACAAAATATCTTTTAAAATCTTGTTACACATTAAGATAAAGCAGCATTGTCCAATTTTACAATAAATGCAGTAAACAAACAAAATAGCCAAGTAAGTTCTTATTTGATTCTTGTTTTCTGAAGTATTTTCTTACTTTAAATACAGTAAAATATAAATTGTAGAATCATTAATTTAATTATAGCCAGAGTGAAACAGATTTTTCCAACCAAGTACATCTTTTTTGTGGAGACAAAGATTATAATTTATTTAAAACACAATATCTATTGCGGGTTTTGCCTTCAGTGTAGATCTGTGATAAGCACAGATAAAATGAGGACTGTAGTACCAAATGCTGTAGCTTCCAGAGACAATTAAACCAAAGACTTCACCAGCAGTAACCTGTTTTAAGTTAAAACCGTGTTTAAATGACTAAAGGCCAAGTCATAGAAAGTTCCGAATAGCAACGACATAAGAAATGTACAATCTTACTTCAGATGCATTTCACTGAGGTCATTAAGAAAAAAAAAAACAAAACCCAAAGCTATTTGAAAAAAAGTCAGTTTGTAGTTTTTTTATTAAATAAAGGCAGTACTTCCTTGGTAATAGAGTTATGCATGTTCTGCTGCCTTTGAGCCCTTTGGAAGGCAAGTGAACATACATTCAGTAAAATGCCAAGTTTGAACCTGTACAGCCGAGCCTGAGCTATGGTGCCACACTGGAGGCAGGATAAATTAACTCAGTCCTGGTACTTGACTAACTACATTCATACACTTCCTGATGGCTTTAAACACAAACAAGAAAAACTTGCATGCCTGTCTGTTCCTACTAAAAGCACAGGTTAAGTGGTCTTCAGCAACATGTAAGAGACAGTCTGGTTGTGTACAGACAGGAAAAAACAAGTAAATTGTTACAGTGAGACAGATAATGTATTTAAGATTTGACTGTAGAGGTGTCAACAGAGATAGTTCTATCTCAGTGTAACAGCTGTTTTAATAAAACATAAATGCTCTTTTACCTAATGAAGACATGACTTCAGGTAAAAATAACAGGATATTTTATGAAAAGAAAGAATAATTTAATATACCATACACAATGCTGAAGTGCTCAAAAGCCTAAATACACAGTTTTAGAATATTTAAGCTAGAATGTCTTAAGCTGAGTTGGCTTCTACCTTGACAATATTTTAACAATTTAGAAAACTGTATTCATCTACATACTTAGTGAAGAAAATGTTAGGAGAGAGATACGGTTACGGTGTCACTGAAAGAGGAACTATGATATAGAACCCATGAAGGAAAGATAGAACATGGAAAAACTATAACCATGCATTTCTCTTTTGTGCAATTAATGGATCACTGGATATTATATTACCTATTGCCTGTAATGCACAGAGTAATGAAACACACATTTTGTATATAAACATTATATATACATTAACTAAGATTCCTGGAAAAAGTAACTTGAATTTAGTATATAGGTTCCTTTATGAAGTAGCTTCGAGTTACTGATTTTCTGCAAACTTGGTATGTCAATAACAAATCTGTATGGTAAGAAGGTAATTAAAATACATAGATATCGTTTTTATATCTTGAAGTAATTTCAATGACAATTTCCAGCCATCCAAATAATGAGTTTCTGAGTTACTTCCTAATACAAATAGTGGCTTTTATACTGGATTTGACCACTTGACCAACACAATTATATGACCTTGCACATGGATTTTATAATCTAGGAGTTCCCTTATAACTCTGTAAGGAAAACGTAGTGATGACAAGAGAAATTTTAGTCTGCACATTTCTGTCAGCTGGAAGGCAAAAATAATGCTAGCTTTGAAATTTTGATAGAAAATTTTTATGTAAAAGTACTGAAAATAAATACATCATCACATAAAGCATATGGGAATATTGACAGTTGACTGTGTTAGTCTTGTTTGTCCTAACTAACTACTATAACATCCTTATAAAAATATTCCTTCTCTTTGCCTACATGGAAACCAATTTTTATATTCCTTGCCTAAATGAAAAATATTGTTGCTCCAAAAGCATGATCCTAGTTTTTACGCTGTTCCATTTTGCTTCATTTCTGTAGAATACTGAATACCTCTAGAGAACTGAGATCAAAAAGCCTCAAGGACACAGGAGAGCTCTGGTAGCATAACAACTAACTGCACATCAGCTGAGCCACTGTAAGCATAGGTTACTGAGTACTGTTAACACAGCACAGTAAATAAGGTCAATAAACTTGGCTTAGATGATGTAAAAAAAAATAAATTTCAACTAGAAACATGAATGGACAACAGGAGTGCTCCGTTGCAGTTGCTCAGCCAGTAAGTGCTTCCAGAGTAAGCCAATAGAATTAGATAATTTTTCATTCTTAAACCTATCAGCCATCTTTTTTTTAAAATGGCAAATCAATCAGGAAAGTTTAAAAGACCGAATATACAGCCCTGCTGCAAAACACTGGAGTGGTGTAAACAGTCTATGCCCTCACACACATACCAGGCCACTTGCTAATTCTTCTGTAAGTTTCCACCCACAGAGTGAAGCTAATAGAATTAAATATGAGCACGTATGTCCTACATTTCTGTGCAAAAGTCAGACATCCTTCCTTAAATAACTAATGAAAGTGGGTTTTGCTTATCTGGCTCATTTTACGCTGAAGCTTATTAAACAACGTTCATATTTGCTATCCTGCTGAGGGGCAATAAACCTGGTGACTGGTGGTGATACGTAGACTGACTGCGTAACATTTTCTACTGCTCCATATAGAGTCATTAAGGAACATCTGCCTGTGCTGCTGCTTTTAGAAGAGGAACACACTTGCTCCCCTTTTACATTTATTTTCCCTGAAGGAAAAAAAGGTTCTTAATTGTGTTTTGCCAGCAATTAACTTTTCCCGGCATTGGCACTCTCTTCCTCTGTTAAGACTTGTAGTACTGAAGATACACACACAAAATTCTTGCAAGTCTGCTCGACTTTTTGACTACTTCACCAGAAATCCTACAATTTAAAATGTGCTTCTTACAACAAGGCTCCCAAATTCCAAATACAGAGAAAGATGTACTTCTAGGGAAAAAGTTTCACCTTAACAATCTATTTTGGTTAAAAACATTCCTCCATTGATACCCAAGAATTAATCTCTAAGAAGGAATTAGACCAGTTTGTGATTTAGGTAGCACTCTGATCACCAGGCAATGTCACCATCCTGGTTATTTGTAAGGGGCTTCATTCCAGAACTGTAGTCCAGGACAGCAGGTGTAGTTTGAGAGACACTGGCAGAGGTCTGAAAAGACACCTGAAGAACGCAGATATCTGCAATATATGTAGCTCCTGTCAGTGCTGCCCGCACTGCCTTTGCGATGAAAAGCTGATCCTCTCTCCTCGGCACTCCTCTTCAAAAGCCATATGTATTTCTCATCCTATCTCAAGTAAAAAGAACTGTCCCGATAATCCATTAGCACATGAAAATTCTGGAATAGCCAGAGGATGCTAGAAATCTATAGCCTGAAGCAGCAGGGAGTAACACCCAAAGTGTCTTTAAAAAGTCACCATGTATTTTAAACCGTTACTCCATGCTACTGCTGAACAGATCAGAAATACAAGGAACTGGCAAACACAAACCAGCATGCCAAGGCTCTGATGTCTGATGGAGACATCTTCACTTAATTAGTTACAAAGTCTTGCATTCTGCTACTATCATAAGAATACACTAACTTCAAGTCCCTATCAGTTTGAATGCACTAATGTCGCAGAAAAGTACCTACCAACTAAAGGAGTAATTTGTATATGTGAATGACAGCTACAGATGGACAGTCACATTTGCAAGCAGCATGCTTCTGTTTTCATTTCTGTAAGTTCATCATTTAAAGCATAGCTCATCTGGATAATCTTGCAATGTTATTTGATTTTAAGGTTAAAATTCTGAAGGCCTAGACAGCTCCCATCCAAACTCATGAATCTTATTGGGGCTTTTAAATGTCTTACCTGCATACATGGGAACAAGTTTACAGTTTTTAATATACCTTTTTTTTTTTTTCCCAAATAAAATCTGTTTGTCCCACATATTCATTTAGCACTGTGAACTGAGGCTTTAAAAGCAAAACTAAACTACGCAATTAACAACAAAATCCTGCCATATTTTCATTAGTGTACTTCAAATGTGGGCAGATCGATGTCAAATGGTAAATAAGGATCCAGTTCTGCCTCAGAATGCAAAGGTCACCTTACTTTTGTGAAAAGAGGGGGGCAGAATAGGGAGCCTGACTGAGCTTACAAATATGCTCATTGGTTTGGCCCATTGTGATAGCTCAGTGTGGAAAAACGATGTATGTTCTACATGTCAACAGTGGAAAAAGTGAATCTTTGTGAGAAGGGCCAGGCATCTAAAAATACTCATAAAGGGGCTACAAAAAAACCCAGGAATTTGCTGCCTAAAACAAATGAAATGTTTCTAAAGATTTGTAATTTTGCTGCTACAGCCGAAAGGGTGCAGAACGTAAAAATGCATGACTGAGGTATGAAAACTTACTATAGCCTACCTCTCCAAAAGTAAAATAGCAGGGCAGTAGAATGGAAGCAGCTTGCAGGATGTCTGTCCCCTGATCACCTGCAGGGATTCCCTGTACCAACCTGTGTCTTATAATGTAATCATCACTTCATGCAATGATGGCAACTCAATCGCCTCACACAGTTTGGTTCTGCTGTTGATGCCTTCGCACACTTCTTTGTGAGTAGGAGGAGGTAACTACTGACTGTAGAAAGAAACAGGCTCTGTATCCTACACCTAATTTAAACATTTTGTATTCACTTCTCCTGGAACAGTGAGGAGTGGATGAGTAATTAGATCATTATCTCCCTGTCAAAGAAAATCTAACATCACTGGGACAGGAAGCTGCAGCTGTCTAACAACAGACAGCAGTATTACATACTAGGTTAGAAATGGGAAAGCACTGCAGGCATTTTCAAGTTAGAAAGGATTTTACTACAACTGTCCTGACTGTAATATAGCCAAGAAAACAGTGATTTGAAAGGGAGTTCTCAAAGTTCCAAGGCCAAATTGATTGTAACATATTTTCCATATAGCCATTTTTCAGCTAATGTGGTCTCAGATTTTGCTTCTCAGATGTTTGCTGTTTGTACAGCATTAGTCTACCCAGAATTTAGAAGGGAAAGCTTATGATAATTCCAATTCTGCTATGAGTTCTATGTAAGTGTAGTGTTATTGAAAATTGGTTCCTAAAGGCCACATTCCAAACCAGTATTATTTGCTTTTCAGAAATACTTTTTTGAGCTTCAGGTATAAATCATCTGTATTTCAGAGGACTGAAAAATATCCAGGGGGAAGCTTCAGTAAAGAAATTAACCCAGCCACATTTTACCAGTAGAGATTTATCAAAAACATCTGGAAAACAAACAAACCAACCAACCAACCAACCAATTAAAAACAAACCCCACCAAACTAAATTAAACAAAAACACCCCAAACCAAACAAAAAAACAAACCAACAAACAAAACCAGCTTTGCACTGGGGTGATTTTTTCCCCCTTTTGCTGCTAAAATAGTAGAATTCTTCCCTTCTCCAAAGACAAGCTTTATAAAGTAATATAACAGTTTTCAGAAAGGAATAAGATATGTTTTCCTCAAAATTTATTGGAGATTAGAGTTGAGATTTAGTTGAGATTAATATATAAGTGTGGCACAGAAATCTTTATAGAAAATGAGTTTAGCCTGAGAGTTGAAAATGTTGAGCAAGTGTTTCTTTGCACTGATCTCATCAATGTGCTGTAAGTCTGCTGCTGAGAAATGGATCACCCAGAAAGGAAGTTGGTGATTCCTCAACTCTGATTAACTGTGAGGTATAAACTACCAATTAACTGAGACCTGGCTATTGCTTTTCTATTAGAAAAGGTAATACTGTGGATTTCTGAGTGATGCTTATAGTCAGATGTGACTTAGTGTGCAAAAGTGATCAAAGATAGCAAGTGAGTATCAGACAAAAAACAAGGGAAAAATTTAGGATATCTTAATCTAATTTACAGTCATCATTCATGTATATTTCACTCTGTGGAATCAGGAATGTTATTGATAAATAGGAAGTGTTCCTCTGTAAGAACTTTTACAGACTTAATTGCTCAAACGTGTTAGAAATAATAATAATAATAATGAAAGATGTATGCTTATTTGGATACTTTTCTTTCAATTACAGAGAATGAAAATGTACCTTGAAGAGTAATGTGTGTATTCAGGGACAAAAAAGAATTGGATTGTGTCCAAACATTATTATACAAACATGCAAAGCACCAGTAAAGTAAGTATTAGTATGGTATAGTACAGTAAGTATAATATAGCAATATGTGTAAATATATACTTGAATATACATGACATATATTATCACAGTCATCGTTAGATGAGAATGGCACTGTAACTAGTAAGCCATTCTAACTTGATCTTAATGATTTCCTATTGTCTGACCTGCATTTTTTGTCATTATCTTTTCATTAGGAGTTTTTTCATTGCTAAAATGTCTTTACCAATTCTGAGGTTACAGAACATGTAAAAGCTGGATTAGTAAATAAGGGTAGGAAATAGTAGTTTTTTTCTCACTAACAAAGATGCAGCATAAAAACAGTTTAAAAGGTAACTGTCACCTCCTACAGATTTTCTCTTATTTTGTAACATAGTGTGGAGAATGGTAAAAATATTTTGTAGTGTAGCTCTATACTGACTAAAAGTTTTACTGCAATATACTACATAATTTAGTCCTGCCTCTCTTCCAACTTCTGTCTTTCACGAATGTCATTTAAAGTATCTCTACTTATGCACATCAGGAACAGTTAAGAACAAGACAAGTAATACTGTCCTTTAGTACCACAGTTAGGCTGCAGCTTTGCAACAATATTACTCAACATCCTACAAAACGCAAATGAATTGCCGTCTTGGTAATTCCGGAAAAAAAAGCGAATACCATCAACTTTTCCGAGCAGCACACAGACAAACCCTATGTCTTCTCAGAGACCGAGCTCTTCTCGCTATTGTTCCACGCTAATTAGAGCGGTTAAATGTGAGACGTCGATGGTCAGCCACAAAGGCAATCCGCTAAGGCTTGTGTGTAACGCCAGTAGGGGAACTGTTTGAAAGGAAGTTTGTGCACACCGATGTTTTAGTTTGTGCTCACCCATGTTTTCAGCAATCGCCTTATAAGAGATGACCGGTTTCCCTTCCCTCCTCTCAGACAGGGGCCATCAGAGCAGGCAGCTCCGAGCCAGCCCGGCGCCCCCGGCCAGGGCAGCCTCACCTCCCTGGGCTGGCCGCAACAGCGAGTCTTACCTTAGTGAGCTGGGCAATCTTCTTGCACATTTTCATGTGCATTTCCTGATTGCATTCCTCTGCCAAGATGCTGCGAGAGGATTTAGATCCATTGCAAGTTCCGGGCTGGTGAATCTTGTTTATGCCAGAGGCCATTAAGCTTGAATTTTAATCAAGTCTGCGTACGCTCCTGTTGGTGCGGTGCTGTCCCTGCTGCTCGCCGCCCCCGACGCGCTGCGCGCCCTCAACCCCCCCTCCCGCCCCTGGAGGAACTTCAGCCCCATACAGGGCGAGCGCCAACCGCCGCCACTCTCCCTTTTGTGCAGATGTCCCGGTCCTTCAACAGAACATCCAGGCGAGGAGGCAGAGGACAGCAGGTGCAAACATCCTGATTGGGACTTCCCTCCCCCCCCGCTCTTCAAATGGTTGAGCTTCCGCCAGAAGATTCCAGGGGCTGGATGTTACACATTCCCAGGGAAGACGCTGAGCCAGCCTTTCAGGCAGCAGCACAGACGTTGCTTGGGATCTGTTATAGAGAACGCCTGCAGATTAAATCATCCCGCCTTCTCAGGCTGCCAAAGGAATGCAGAAGTCATCAAAGAAGACGGCGTGGCCTCAATGGACTCTGGCACAAACAAGATTCACCAGCCCGGCACTTGCAATGGATCTAAAGCCTCTCGCAGCATCTTGGCAGAGGAAGGCAAAGAAGACTTTCATAAGCTCTGTTATTGGCAATCCTCTCTAAGTCCGGATGGACCAATAAAGTGATCAAGAAAAGCCTTGTTCCATTTTTTGCTGCTGTGCAGAACGGAGCAGATTTTCCCGCTAAGAGGCGCACGTGAGGGCCACTGATCCCGGGAGCGGTGTCCTGCACGCAGCCCGCCGGCCTTACCCGAACGGACCGGTCCGTTCCCCTCGATACACTGAGGGCATTGGAAAGGTGTCAGAAGAAAACTAACACTACAGCACTACAGGTGGGTTTGTCGTTGTTTGCTTTTTTTTTTCCCTTGGTGTTTTTGTAATGAGTTTGATATTTTGTCTGTGTGGTTTTTTCGTTGTTGTTTTTATTTTTTTGGGGTGTGTGGGGGTGTGTTTTTTGTGGTGGTTCCCAGCCCCCCCCCCCGCAAGCTGTTCTCTTCAAAGAAACCAGGCTTGTACACGTAAAAATAAATTTAAAAAAAAAGTCAGGAAAAAAAGGGCACAAAAAAAAGCAGGCTATTGAGATAATAGGAGTTTTGAACAAGAATGGTTCAGTAAAGTGTTATGCAACAAGAAAATGGTTACTGGACACATTTAAACAAGTATAGAAGAGTAAGAAGGCAAAATAGGGTGAAGTCATAGAGGTAAAGAAGAGTAAAAAGGAGAAAGAACAGGTAAGAGAAGCTGAGAGCTACTCAACACCCCTTTGATGGGCCCCATCACAGCTCACACTGGCTTGCAGCGAACCAGAGGGGACATGAGGCTACTTCTTCCCCTTGCCTCATACAGGTAAGGCATCTTTCCCGTCTCACCTCCTGGCAGTACTTTCTGTCCTTTTGACAAGAACCTTCCACTTTGCTAGGGGTGGGTTTAAAAAAAGAGCTTCCTCAGGACTATCAGAATTGGGAAGGAGGATTATTCTGTGCCAGCTAGGGGCAGAGCAAAAGGAAAAAGGGAAGATTCTTGGTGAAAAGGGGAAAGCCTCAGTAAGTGCAAAAAGAGATAAAACACTCTAAGACTAAACACTCCAAAAGATCAGGGCAGAAGAAGAGTACCTGAAGGCTGTAGAGAGAAGGAGAAGTGAGAAGATGAAAGAAGTCCTTGGAACAAAGAAATAAACTCTTAATTGCTGGGAGAAAAGGAGGGACTCTAGATCTCCAGAGGCAGAGAGTCTTTACTCAAAAGAGTGAGAGGAAATGAAGACTGACTGGGAAACACAGTGTAAGAGAAGGGAAAGGCCAGGAAGGAAAACAAAGATGGTCACTGTGAAATACTAACCAGAGAAGAGAAGTTCAGACCAGACAGAACATGAATTAGAAAAGGTATGAAATAACCTTGCACACAGGAATGACTAAGTATAATTTCTTCATTCACTGGTATTAGATGCCTGTGACTGAAACTTTTTCTATGACTGGGGCACAAAGACGTCATTGTCAATTGGCAGGTATCTGGTAAGATGTGCTCACACATTTAACTCAGTTAATATGGATATAATATCTTCTCTACATGGTCATCAATTTGATAAAGAGTGTAGGAACTTAATTATATGTAAAATTTTGATAAAATTGACCAGATTATTAGGGCAATCAAGAGAACACAGGGCTAGAGCATTTTCCTCAGAAAATGAACAAAACTGAGTGAAAATAGAAAGCAAAATAGGAAAAAAAAATTAAAGTACTTACAATTATTTACCTGTGTTATCACTTGACAATACAGATAGTAACATTCATGTTTTCTCTACTGAAAAGCAGAGGATGCACCAGACCTGAATGCCTGGCTGGATAGAGACTTGAGAACCTTACAGAGACATAGCCAGAGCAGAGGACCACAGATCTTCAGGTGCACTGGGAAAGGAATAAACCACCGAGATCTTTTCAAGCAGGCTGTTTATGTCTTTTGGGGTTTAGAGGGAAAACTACTTGAAGCTTTGGTACAAGATGGTGTTTTAGCAGAACATAATTTGTCACTGATAAAGTATTCCAAGTCCAGACAAAAGTTGTCAGTCAATACTTCAAACACTAGAAAAGCTTCAATCAGATCTCATGAACCAGAAAATGCAATCACTGAACACAAATTCATAGGTCACTCATGTTCATTAGTTTCACTACTGAAAAAAACCACTTGGTGTCAGTAACTGAATTTCAATAGATAATGCCAGAGCTCTTCAATGAGAATTTGACCTATCTTTTTCTTCTAATTGACCTAGAATCACCTATAGATAAGACAACAAGGATGTCACAAAGGATATTTAAGTGGATGTTGAAAGAACCACATGGAACACATAAATAGATGACAGAATGTTCCCGAAATTGGGGCAGTTTATGGCAAAGACAGCTTAAAATAAAAAAATAAAAGTCTAAACAGAAAACACACAGAGGCACTTCTGCTTGGATTAATATTGCTGCATTAGTTTTAAGTAAATTATTAGAGAAGGTAGTCATGTCACTACAGTATTCAGTCTATGAATACTACAGTATATTCAGTATATATACAGTCTATTCAGTCTATGAATAACTGTACACAGGTTTATAGCTTTACTGCTCATATGCATTTTTTTATTACAAAAATCCCAAAACAAGTCATATATGAAAGACTATAAGCCTCCTGCCTGCTGAATATGCTTGACTAGCTATTAATAAAAGATCCACACCCTCCAAATTCCAAAACATAAAGATACTTCTGTTGCAAATGTTTAATACATAAGTTTGTGCCTTTAACTTACTACAAACAGATTTCCAAACCCACAAGTAATACAGAGACGAATTCTTCCATGCTTTTTCTGAATACCAGTACTACTGAAGTCAATGGGAACTTTTTATTTATTTAATACATAAGGGTAAAGTTAATCTGATCCCCTGGACCATATGCTATTGTTGTTTCACAATCCAGTAAAATTTGCATTTGAAAATGGTAGTGCAATACAGTTAGTCATTAACTGTCATGTTATGTTTCAAATGGAAAAGTCTATCAATAAATTGATTTAAAACTGCTCCAGTATGTGTCTCAACAAAGGAAGATGCATCCTTAAGTGATATTTTAATTCAATTCATAAATCACTGTCAGCATTATTGATCTCCATTTAAATACATTTTGGTCCCAGAATAGCTTTTTGATCTCAGAATACAGAATTCAAGGACTGCTTTTTCCTTCTTACGGGGGGGGGGGGGGAAGTAGTCGGAAGACTCGTAAGAGCAGCTTATTCTGTTCACCTAATTCAGTATTCTACTTCCAATAAAAGACTTGTTTGGGGCTTTAATGCAAGAAAAAGGGCAAGTATGAAGTGATTCATGCCACTGGTACATCTTGGGTCATTACATATGCAGATATATTATTATATAAAAAGAGAACTGCTTTATAGTTTTAATTTCTCCCTACCTCATAAAGCAATCAGGACTTAAGTATTCAACTGAAAAATGGCCAGAAGTGCTACTGATTTCCTAAAGCATTGAAAACAGTAACTGCTAAAAAATGTTTATACAGTTTAATAGATGACTTACTTACACACCAGTTTTGGAGGAATGTGGTGATCAGAACCCCTGATTACTGCTACATAATGGTGGCCTGATTAGGGATGAAATATAACTGTGCTTACATTTTTAGTATGGAAACGAATCAACCAGATGCATCAGTTATCAAAGCCCTCAAAAACCTAAATAGCATAGCAGCAACTTTCCTTTTTTTTACCTTTCACCCAGTGACCTACATATAAAATCACCACAAAGTAACTGTCAATCAAGTTTGGCTGACACTGTGCATCTACTCACACCACAGGACTGACGAAGGAAAGAGAAAGGACCTAGGACAATGGGTCAGCAAAAGATGACCAGAAGTAGATCACAGCAGATGAGGTCACTATTTCAGAGGACAAAGAAAAAAGCTTGTATTATTAAAGCACACTTCCCTCCAGAGCCTGAAGCACAATCCATGTTTCTGAGATTGATTATTCCTTTCTTCTTTAGTTAGAATGGTGAAACCCACTGGCCACATCCTCTGGGTCTGTGCTGCTGGTGAGGTCCTAACCCCTCTAGTCAGTCCTTGTATCTATGCCTCAAGAAGCAGCTGACCCTTCCTGAATGCTGAGAGCGCAGAAAAAGACTGCAAGCCCAAGGCTGAGCTGAAAGGGGGTTCCTGGGCCCATGGGCAAGGGGTGTGGCTGGAGACCCCAGGTGAGGCTGCTGTGAGGCCATTAAAGGCTTATTAGTGCAGTTAAGACCCCAAAACATAAGCTGTAAAAACTGTCAGCAAACACCTCTATCAGTTGAACGAAGTATCTGGTACCACAGGGATGCTGTTGTACTCCATACAGAGCAAAGTCTAAATGGCCAACATTTGTGGTCCTACTTCAGCATGTTATATACTTACACTTGAAATACCAATTATGATAAAGGGGAATCTGGTTTCCTGTGGTATATTTACCCTGACAGTATGTCAACTGGTCCCAACAGAAGCCTGACTTCTATATCCACCTAGAAATACAAGTCTGGCAGAAATACTTAAAGAACTAAGTCTCGTATACTGGACATCATAAGGGACTGCAAGGTATTCACTGAGAAAGATCCTCACCTGTAGATCTGAGATGCAGGTAGGCACAAATGGGCTGCCAAATGTATGTGAATCCAGAATAATTCAGTTCGCACTATTGGTTTCAATTAAAAGTCCTGGGTTTTTAAAGACATAAGAATCACAAAACTTTACCTGCTCTTCTCTTCCTGTTTCCATTGTCTTCTCCACAAACAGACTCCTACACTGGAAAAAAAAAAAGCTAGATGAAGTCTATTGTGAAGTAAAAATATTTTAAATAGAAAAATAAAAGCAAACAAAAAAATCCTTGTATTCTCCTAGAAAATAGAACCTTACAAAAAAACCCACCTCATTGAGTATTTGCTGTTAAATATAGTGGTTTTGTAGAGTGACTATGCTCCAACATAAATAAAAGCTTAAAAGAAAAAAGTTAATATTCATGATTGTACATTACTGTTGTACTTTTGCATGTAAATTTATTTCCTACTCTCTAGGAGCAGAAGGGCATTAGGCCAGATCCATATGTTTTAAAAGTTAACATAAAAATACAAACGACTCACCTTTAAATAGGAGGTATCTGTTTTAAACATACACAAATGTATGGTGGTATATCAGAGAAAAAAAATCTGCCATGTGTATAAATGATTTTAAAATTTATTTTTTTGTCTATAAAATAGAATGTTTTTTCTCCTGCTGCTGTCCTACATTTTCCAAATACAGTTCATATACCCCATAATCCTTGACACAAGTGTAAAGGGAAAATCATTCCATTATTATCTTGATAAAAGCCTGGTTCTTAAAAAGAGCACTGGGAAGATTCAGATCTGGAACAAGACTGACCCCTAGTGCTTATCTACTTGTTAGTGGTGTTTTGGTTTGTGTTTGGTTTTTTTTTTTAATCTTAGCCAATAATGACCCTTCTCCAGGATGGGTTCTGTCTATTTGACCTACTGTCATTTGATGGTATGATGTCATCAGTTGAGGTAATCAGACACCCTTTTTTTTTTAAAGCCAAGCACATATAGATGTCAAAAATCTTAAGTTCCTATTATCCACATTAAGATACTTTGTTCACGTTTTTGTCTGTAACTCTAATTAAGATATGCTCAGAATGTTTCCTTTCTGCTGATCGTCCCCTACTTTGCTTATCATTAAATAATCCCTGTCTCACAGTGCATTCTGTAGCCTGTAACATGGAGTTTGAGCTTTATTAGCCCTCCTATTTTTCATGAGATACAGAATTTATTACTATTCTCAAGCTAGAGGATTTCCAGGAAGACATTAGGTTCACAACAAATGCACAAATGTCCAATAGTAGAAGATTCAGCCTAGAAGGAACACAAATACACATTCCAACAAGTCAGTTATCCATACGATCCATATTTTCAACCCTCCTTACAAATAACAAAACAGGAAGATATTTCAATAATAAACACACAGTCTGCAAGTTGGGTTCGGCTTAGGTGGTTCACAGGGAACTAAGTAACCATCTATTTAACTGGTTATCTAGTGAATGGAATCTCCTTTGTTACCTAAACCTTTAAAACAGGCAAAAGTGAACTTGAAAATAGGCAAATATAGTCTAATTCTAGGTACAGTAGCTGAGCATTTTTTGTCTCTTCGGATGACCATTCTCCCAAGGGATTTTACTAGACACAGGTTGAGCTTTCTTGGTTCGTTACCCCAACTGCTTGCTCTTAGGTCTCACATTTACAAAATGCAACTGTTCTCATTTTTCCAGATGATCACGTCCGGAGAGGACTTTGGGAAAGCGGCTGAGAGCAGTACCAGAGTTTGTCGGGTTCATTTAACTATTTTGCACTAACGTACATTGTGAAAAGTCTCTTGCCCGACGCTCCTCCTCAACCGCAACAGGGCCGACAGACACCCAGTCGGCTTTGAAACAGCCGCTCCTGCCGTGAGCGCGCCCCACGAGGCGGAGGCGCCAGCGAAAGGGCGGCAGCCCAGTGCCGCCCCGGACGCTCCCCTCTCTTCCACCCAGGACAAGATGGCGGTGTGGCGCTCTGTGCGCGCATCCCAGCTAACGGCCGCTCCGCCCGCCACGCCTTCAGCGCGCGGAGACGAGCACGCGCCTCCTGCCGGCGCCCCCCCCCCCCCCCCCCCCCCCACCCCCCCCCGCTGCGGTGGGGGAAGCCAGGACCC
>JANIJG010008901.1:0-40338 GCA_024611175.1 Megaceryle torquata | reverse complement strand
ACAGGCTGTCCAGGGAGGTTTTGGGGTCTCCTCTGGAGACATTTAAAACCCACCTGGACATGTTCTTGTGTGACCTGATTTAGATGATCCTGCTCTGTCAGGGGACTGGACTGGATGATTTTTCAAGGTCCCTTCCAACCCCTAACATTCTGTGAGTCTGTAATTCTGTGAATGAAAGAAGCAAGAACACTGGGTCTGAACAAGGACAATCCTGTGAAGGGAAAGGCATGAAAGAAAGCCCCAAGATGAACAAGCTATTCACCCGTGGCTGGGATATTCTTGATGATACTGCTGAAAAATCTGTAATGGAAAAAGGTGTAATTTGCCAGTGGTTTGAGAGACCATTTCCTTGGAGTGAAGAGAGCTGTGGGAAGCAGGAATCCAGAGCAGCATTAATGCTAGTCAGCTCATCTGTGCCAGGGTGCATTGGCTGGGGCTGACTGGGCAGTGTCTGTCCATGTCTATACCATTACATTCTCCTGTCCTCCAAATTAGGTTTGCTATGTCCAGAATACCCACTGGAAATGGCTGCTGGCCTGGGCTGCCTTCTGGGCTGGATTGGGATGGTTTAGGGGAAGGCACGTTGTCCTATGCCAGGGGAGTAGCAGACTGTCCTAACAGCTGAATTGTTCAACTGAGCTCTTGTGCTGAGGCCCAGGGCGTGAAGGAATTACTAACAAAAAATATTAACAAAAAATAGTACGACCCTGAGCTCCTCTGCCCACAGGGGTTAGCCTCCTGCCTGCTGCAGGGTTTGTTCCCAGTCTTCCCTGAGGGTTCCCTGGGGTTTTGCTTTGTGTAGGGAATTCAGGCAGTCAGTTGTGAGTTTTTTCACTTGATTGAAGCAGGGTGAAGTTAGTAATTTCTAGCTCTGAATCTTAATTTTAAAAACCAAGTTACACTAACTGAATTGGGTTTTGTCTTTTCTCTCTGTGCATGAACTACGCAGTTTTATTGCATGTAGGTTGAAGCCAAGAGCTTTAGCATCTCTCTACTCTCACTTTGTAGTTAAAACAACTGAATTTAGTACTTGTATTTGTTTACTCCAATAAACCTGAGACAGCAGCTGATTAAAATTACCCAGAACCAACTCCTCTAAGCAAAACAGCAACAATTTTGCAAAAGGAGTGTGACTGTTTTGTGGGGTTAAAGCATGGAGCAGCCTTTTCAGTGCATGCATTTCTTCAGCTGAAATTAACTTCTAAGGTAATATTTGTTAACCAGCTTGGGAGAACCCACCTTTTCCTGTGCTTTCCTTTCCTGTCTTCATCAGCTCTCTGCAGCCCTTGCAGGAGACTCCCCTCCACACATGGTTCCCTCCCTTCCGTCCTTTTTCCTTTGCCTCCCTAAATCTTCCAGTGACAACATAAAGGAAAACCTCAGATCCCAGGTTTTTCCTGGCAAACTGCACAGAGCCCAGAGGTGGGTATTCCCCAAGCAAGAGCTCTTCTGTCTCCTCGTGGGTCCTTTGCTATTGTTTCAGAGGATTTCCCTTTGTGGCTTCTCCTCATCCAAATTTGTGCTTTTCCAGAGGAATAAAGACACAGGGTAGGTGGAAGTTTTGCATCTATTGTGTTTAAATGCAGATACAGCTCAGTCCTGACAATAGTTAGGAAGGGATGGGGCTGGTGAGGGCTGACCTTTAGGGGGCCTGCTGCCAAAGGTTTTTGAAAGCTTTGTAGCTAGTTATTGCCAGGGTCAAGTTCAACCACCCCTGGTGCCAGAGGTTTGCCATGGCTGGGTTTAGTTGGTAAGGAGATTATTAAAGGACTCGGGGCCTTTTCTGGCTGCAACTGAAATGGGTGATGGCTCTGGGCAACAGATTGGCAGGGAAGGAGCAGCCAGGCAGCCAGCTCTGGCCTTGCCAAAGCCCCACAGAGTCAGGCTGTCTGCAGGAGGAGGTAGGTTGGCACACAGGCTAGTAGTTGTTTCTGGTTTGTGTTCTACATCTTCATGTCTCCCAGCCCCCTAATGGCAGACACTCAAGAGTTTGACTTCTGAGCTGTTCATCCCAGTGCTCCTTTTCCCTTTCCTTTCCCCTTTCCTTTCTTTTTCTTCCTTGTTATGGCAGAAGAGCCTGGGATGGCCTCAGCCTTTTGTCTTCAGTGGAAAAAAGAGTGGTAATATTTGAACTTGCTTCCTCTGCCAGAAACCTTGGGCTGCTGAGAATGTCTAATGAAGAGGCAGAAATCAGATTAAGGGGAGTCCTGCATTTAGCATCTTTCCAAGTGGTTTTGTTGATGGGAGTGCCCAGAGTGGGTGAGGGCGGTGTGCTTGCTGGTGGATTTTCACCTCTGAGGGAGAGAATTTCTGCAGACTGGAGTGGTGTCATGGCACAGCTCCTGTCTGCTGGACAGATGGTACAGAGCAAACTTGTCAAAATATGTGTTCAGCTGCTCTGCCTTCTGGTCCTTGGTTGGCAGGGTTGTACTCCTGCCACTCCTCAGGATGCCGCTCCTCAGGCATCCTCCTGCTCCTCAGCCACTCATAAATTCACAATTGCCTTTTGGTCCAGCTAGGTACGTGCATGACTTCCCCCTACACAGAAGTAGAAACACTTGTCCATCTGTCCTAATCAGCTGAGAGAGAGAAGGTGTCAAATCATCAAAGAAGAGAGAAGATACAGGTTAACTTTTCTTTAATGAAATTCAGGTAGTTAAAACAATGAACAAGAAAAGAAAGAGCCTTGTTTTCCTAGCAGTGTGTGTATCTGTGCTCACAGCTGTGAAGCCTTCAGAGATTTAAACAGGCAGATCTTTATTTTCTGTCGGTCGTTGAGTCACAAGCTTAGGTTACAAGGCATGCTTGACTGTCACTTTGCCAAGTGACACAAGTATTTGTCACAATTCCAATCCAGCTGCTGTCAGACTGGCGACTTGCAAAACCCTAGTAAACAACCCTGTTGGTCTTCTAGTGAAACATTTCCGATGGTTGAAATTTTTCTGAAAACCAAGGACATGGTCTGGTGTAGTGTTCTTCCCCATCACAGAGGAAAAGAAGACAGCAAAAAGTCTGTGTTACCCATCCAAGTAAAGGATAAGCCTCAGTTACTTGTCATAAATTGTCTGTTCTTAACCCTTTTTAGGGGCCAATTTAGTCCTTGGAGGTGTTTTAAGCGAGTGGCTAGGGAGTAAAGCAGGATGGCAGGGATGCTCTCCTTGCAGGAATTCAGTCCCTCCAGTTTGTCTGTCCTAAACTTTTTTAAGGTTATAGGTGCTTTGTGTTGTTTTTCCAGGAAATGGGCTTTCCTTTCTCTTCTGCCTTCAATCCCATCTCCAGAGCACAGCTTCCCCCATGTTTCTTTACTGCAAATATCACTGTCCCCCCACAAATAGAAGGTTGAAGGTGATGGAAAGAAAACAGTGGAAAATGAAACCATGCATATCTATCGAATCTCCCAGAATCATCCATATTCACTGTGTTGTGTGTTCTGAGTGGAAGAAGCATATTCTCTCGGATTATGTTTTCCTTGGGAGAACTCTGCTAAGGCCTACATGGTTCCAACTGCTAGAATTGAGAACCTTTTCTGGCTGTACTTTCCAACCAGGGGAATCGAACTGGATGTATGAAGGACTCAAACTTCTGCTCTCTTTGCTGTTCTGTGGTACTTGTAACTGAATGTAAGTGCACTGAGGAAAACGGAGGTTTTCTGGTACTCCTGGGCTTGTATTGGCATATGTTCCGTCCATAAGCACTTCTTCAAGAGAGCATATTTGACAGGTGATTACAAGAGCCCTGCTGCTGTGTCCGCTTCTGGCAATCAGAATGAACCTGTACCCTGGGATCAGAGCTAGGGCACTCAGACTGTCAGAGAGGTTTGGAGAGGAGTGGATGTGTAATTTACAGATCTAAAGTTGGCTGCTCTGGGTTTTCTTTTATTCTGGAAATAGTCACTTCCCCTACCTAAGGAAAACTTTAGAGAGTCCTCCCCCATGACAGCATTGTCCTTATCTGCATTCACATTTCCTGGTCTAGGGTTGGATTTTTGGTACTGTAAGATTGTGCAGTCATTATTTCCCCAGGTTTTATGGTGCATGTTGAAGCAATTGCCTCAGTTAAACTGGAGTGGTGAGTTTCTGTCATGGCTGGCTTGAGTGATTCCAGTACATACACAGCTGGAACATGAAGATCCTTTGGGAAAGAGTTTAAGTAATTATTTTAATGTGCTTCATTTTCTTTCTGATTAGAGCACTGAATATACTTTAATGGGTTTTATAAATAGTAAATTTCTGTTTATACCATCATCCTAAACCCAAAGGACTGCAAGTAACTCTATAGTCTGTGTAGTGTTACAGCTGCGTATGCCAGCCGGCAGTGCTCGCAAGCAGAACACAAATGTAACTACACCTGGAGTAAAATGCAGCAAGGACTTAATACCTTAGTACAACACTTCACTGCAGCATCAGACACTAAGTGAAAACCATGTAATTCAGCTAAAAATGCAGTGGGAATTGGACCAGCGTAAATGTAAATACCCAGCTTGGAATATGACCAGCTTGCCAAAGTAGATATGTCTGCTTTTAAGAAAGATGTTGCAGGATTTTTAATCCTTTGTTTACAATGTATTAAAGCAATAAAACTTACCACACACTTTTCTCTGTACAGAAGAATTGTGGAGCCAAGTAATGTCAGGGAACTGGAATTAAATACCATTGCCACTAGCTGGCACCAGCTTTCAAATAATTCCCATAGTCCTCTGAGTGAACTCTCAGCTTTGCTTTTCCCATCCTGTTTAACAGCAATGTGCGGTCATTTGTAGCACTGCAGAACCAAACAGCGATGACGCTGTGCAGAAGCTGCTGGGAGCCATTCTGCAGGCGTATTAAGCGAGTCCTTACTTAACTGAGACAGGTTTGTAGGAGGCAGGAGATCCTTTAGAAGGGATACAGGATGAATTTACAGCTACACAGAATCATAAATGTCTTTTTGTTGTTGTGGTTGTTTTGTTTTTTTTTTTTACTTCTGCTTTAGGAAAGGATTGAACATGATGTAATTGGGCAGATTTAAACATGTTTTGTTTCATGGGCTTTACAATAATAGGATGACTCAAGTCCTTAATTAGAATAAAAAAGCATTACCTCATCGATTAGCCTACTCCTTTCACCAAGGCACGGGAAATCTTTAATTGACAGATGCAGGGAACTGCTTGTGTATGAGGCAGACTGCTAATGACGGATGGATTCAGAGCTGCCCTGTTGCTTTTCTGTTCAGCAAGTATAACAGAATTGTTTGCTCTAGAAGAAGCTGTCTGTGGGGTGAATATGTGCTCAGTTTAAATCAAAACGAGAGACTTGCTTTTGCTTTCATCTGATGCTGTCAAGTTCCTAGTTCAGCAGACTTAATGAAACCATTGTTCCTTTTTTCCCCATGGATCTGCTGCAGACGTTTCTGTCTTGGTTTCAAAGGATCAAAGAACTGGGTTTTTAAAATCCAGTTTTGGAAGCGATCTATAAAACTTTGCCAAAAATGGATGACTTAGCCATTCTAGCTCTGGGCTGGTACTAATTAACACACCTAGGGATCACATCACTTGCTACTACCCCTTCGAGCAGTTGGGCAGCTCTGGAATCATCTGAAGTGCCAGGAATGTCCTTAAGGACAGACACATCTGGTATTTAGCAGCTCTTCATTCTGCACTCAAATTTCTCAGCTCGCAACTAATAACATTAGAAGTTAACATTTGCCCATTATCCCTTTGGTAAAAGGAATAAAACTGATTTTATAGGTCTGCCTGGGGAAGTTTCCCTTTGCACAGTGATGTGGCATTCAGATTGTTGTTAATGACAGTTGTCATTGAAGTGAAAGAAATGCTTTCCACGGATTTTGGCTAAGACTTAAACCCCTTTTCTCCATATTGCCTGAGATGCCCACTCACATCCACATCATAAGGGGGAGTAAGATTTATCATCACAGTGAAACAATCAGCTGTGGTAGGTGATTTGTCTGGGGCTAAACTAGTAAATAAAAGCAGACAGGAACTCTAGTCTTGCTCTGTGCCAACAAGGATGAAGTAGCTTCTGTCCAACAGCTAAATCCTTCCACTCCCCAGAGCAAGCTGGCCACATCCAAAACAGGAAGGGCCCTGAGCTTGTACTGATCCCTAAACTATGTCCACGCATCATTTGGGAAAGCAGTAATTAGCCTGGGCCAAATGCATGCCAGGAAGCATGCTAAAAATTCACAAGGCCGGTATCTTGCCCAGGCCCTGTCCATGTTTATTTGCTAGTATAGATGTTGTCAACAGGGCAGGCTGAAGAAGGTTGGAGCCATTGGGGCCCTTTAAAGAGGCTTTTCTTGGTTGTCCTCAGCTTGGCTGGCAGATGGTGCTGTGTGTTTGTCCGGCACTGAAGGATGGATCATAAAACACCAAGGGCAGTTTGCAGGAAGTATGTAGGTGGCTGCTGTGGCTCCTGTCAGCTAGAACTCTTTTGGGTGATGGTGAGCACAGCTCAGGAGCTCACCCAGGACTGGGTGGCTGCAGCCAGCCTGTTTTGGAGTATAACAGAGTTCAGCTGTCTGAGCCATGGTGTATCAGTTGGCTGGGAAAAGGTCTTGACTTGGGTTTTTGCTTGTATAGGCTGTTTTCTGAGGTCTGCTCTCTCAACCATGATTTTGTGTAATAACTGCTACTTATTTGGCACAATACACAGACTGGTCAGAGTGGCTTGGATGGAAGATTTCCAAGCTTCTCTCTTCCTTGCTTTATTGCTTTTTGTCTGTAATAGCATCCGAGGCATTCTTGAAGGCATCATTAAACACAAAACACAGTGTCATGCCCTCAAAACCACCTTACAATATTATCTAGACCCATTTTCTAAAGACATCTCATTTTTCATCTGGGTGATGGGTTATCTGCCAGCATAGGCTGTTGCTGTGTGTAAGAGTCTTGTCCTGGAAACTTGTTCCCGAGTCATCCGTCTTTCTCATCTTGGCCGTGAGTGACAGAACCATGGCCCCAACTGTTCCTGTAATAAGAAAAAAAGCAAAGGCATTCTTAAGAGGCTCCTGAGGGCTAACCAACACTTCCTCCCTCAGGGGCTGTTATGGCAAACCCTGACCTCACTGGAGTTGTTTTTATTTATTCAGTGGTCCCACCAAGAGACAAGGGCAGTGCCACACAATGTGTGATGCTCAAATGCGAAGGAGAAGCATGCAGTCCAGAGCTGCTGGTGAAGGGCTCAGGGGAATTAGTTTCAATTCTTTGTTTCAAAGACATCCTGTTTTGGCTGCAAACAGCTCAGTTCTGTTTTTCTGGACTGTTTCATGCCTGATCTGTAAAAGAAGAGTGCTGGCATGCCCTGCTGCATGGAGGTGCGGAGAAAGTGAGTTCTGAAAGGTTGTGAGGTGTTTGAGGGATATCCAAACATTGCAGTCTGTTGGCAAAAAGCGTTGTTTTAGTTGCCCTTGGGAGGTGGTGGGAGATAGAAACCACCCTGTCGTATCTCTTACTCTTGTGAAGGAACTTGCTTGGTCTGCCAGTCATTTGCCAACTGCTGGCAGCACAGCACCATTGCTCATGGAAGAGGAGCCATCGTGGGGCTGTTGTGCTACAAGACTCTCTCTGCTTATCTGTTCTTACCTGTTCTTACTGGGCAGGGCTGGTGTCCGGGACCCCTTGCAGGGACTGTTTCCAATAGATGGCATGGACAAGACTGCATCAAGTTTGTCTCCGTACACAGTCCTCTGGCACTATCTCACCAAGCTGTGCTCCTTCAAACACCACCCACCACATGCCTTTGTTCTGGGTCCAGAGCGTGTCATAAGCACCCTCCGTTTCAGGCTATGACTTTGCAGAGTTCTAGCACAACTCTGATCTTATTTTCAAGCACTTTGAAATGAAATTTAGATGGAGAATAAATAATAATTCCAGGACACCACACACAGCAAGTGAAGACCAAAACTAAGTATTTTATAGTGTGGGTACATTATCAGACATGGGGGAAGCTTCTGGCAGCTTCTCACAGAAGCCACCCGTTATAGCCCCCTCAGCGACCAAACCCTTGCCATGTAAACCCAATGCAGCAAATTCCAGTGGCCTCCCTTGGGGGTGCAAAGGAAAATGAGCAGAGGCAGGAGTGAAACCAGGAGCTGCAGATAGCACAGAGGGGCTTGCTGAGAGGCACAAGGCAGCCCCATGAATCAGCACATGACATTTTAGCCATGTGTGATGTACTAGATGTTTACAACCACACTGATCCTGTCGTGTTGGTTCTCTGTCCTAGCCATGTGGCACCATAGCATTTCTTATTATGGATCCAGATCCTGAAATGTCCTTAGTCTGTGTTTTCTCTCTGAGATCATCAGTCTTTCCTCCAGCATTGCCACAACCACAGTAACACCAGGGAGTAGAAGCTTAAAACATTGTGCAGTTATTTGTACTTGCTACTCCCCCGCTGTCATCAACATCATTTCATCACTTTTCCTCTAGTCCCTCCTACTGACACAGATTAGTGATATAATTTCTGCTTCCCCTGTGTATTCAACAAAACATCCCCTTTACCAGACCTCAGTTAATTCCACACATCTCTCCAATTTACTAGGATGATTTAGTTGCATGAGATTCTACACCCATGTAAAGTGGCATAACTTTAATGTAGTTTGAATCTGTTTAGAACTTGTGAGTCAGCAAACTGGCCCAAAGGATCAGGTGATTTGCCTGGGCTCATGCTGAGAGTCAACAGCAGCTAATCCTGAAAAGAGCTCTCCTTGGGCTAATGGAGCTCTATACCCTTCCTGCTTTTTGTCCCTGCACAAGCCTGAGGTCTCACCTTGTCTGGGTTGTAAAAGCCTGAGACATTTACCAGCATTTCTGCCCACAGTCTGTGTTTCCTGATCCATTTTCCCTGCTGCATCCCTCGCAGCATACGAATCTTCAGCATTTCTAAGCCAGCCAGCCCCAGGGGGACAGATGGCAGCAGCAGGTCCTCAGGTAGCTAAGCAGGAGCAAAGAGCAGGGGATGCAGTGAATCACTTGGATGGATCTGCAGGCTCATGTTGTCGACGTAATTTTCAGTGGGTATGGATGCTGGTTGGAGGCCTTGCTGAGATCATCCATCTGCCATCTCTGAAGAGTGTTGTGGCAGCAGCAAGTGCCACTCTGGGTGAGCTGAACTCTGAGAGATATGCCAATAGGAGGGGAATGTCTTGTGGTTTTTTTAGACTATTATGGCTGTTAAATAACACCAGCACTGAGCTGGATCTCATGCATGAGCCAGAACACTTGTAAAGACTACTTTTTTCTTCTTCTGGTAGTCATGTGTTTGTAGATTGTTTGCATTTACCTGTTTTCCATGACTCGGTGCCCAGCCTCGCTGTGCTCCCCAAAGGGCTCGCGGTGCTTCCTGGCTGAACCGGCCCATTGTGCGGGACAGCCAGCTGTCGTGTGCCCTGAGCTCGGGGCCCAGCGCCTGAAATTACTGGTGTTGCAATAGCTTGTGTGCTGAGAAGTCAGGCCTGTTAGTGGCAAAAACATAAATAGGAATCCAATTAAAAAAATGCAGAACTACGTCAGCTATTTTTCTGCCTGCAGCAGAAAGAAGCCCCCTGGCAGCTGCTGCTGCAGAGCCTTAGTGTCTTGCTTAGGAGGGAGAGTTTTGTGTCTCCAGTGCTCCCTGATGTGACTGTTCCTACAGTCTGACCTCCAGCAGCATCTGCAACACCAGAAGTGGAATTCCTTAGTACAATAGGTATATCTGTGGCCTGGAGAATATTTCACCCAGAGCAATTTTATCTTACCTCTGTTAAAAACAACACAAGAAACCTCTAGGCAGGAAAGCTGTGTTTTCTTATTATGGAAGAGGTTTTGGTCTCATGATTGGCAGGAGAGGCAGCAGCCGGAGCACAGGGCTGGATCTGCAACAGCGCTATCGTTTAACTCTGACAGTGTCTCACTGTGTCCTTCTCTACTGTATTTCCCGTGGAGCCATCTCTGTGTTACAGTGAGAGATTTGGTTTACCTACAGCACAGCCAAAAGAAAAAAAGTGACCTCTATGAACAGCAAGGTGTGGGGGAGGGAAGGCAGTGGAGTGGGGAACGAGGCTCAGCCCATCTCTCCTCAGGCCGCCATGGAGCAGTCGAGACCCTGCGCTTTTGAAGCCGTCTGGCTGCCTGAGTGCTAAGCCTGCTTTGGCTACTGCTGCAGTCTGCTCACTGCCTTGGTAACTGGCCCTTCTCTGGCTTCTCATGGTCTCTCCCTGAGGAGCACAAAGTGAGGCTGGGAGGCTGTCAAATATAGGTGGTGGCATTAGCTGCTGCTGGATATGATGGCATTCTGTTTGCAAGGAGGTAAAGATTAAGTAGCACAAAGTTAAACCTTTATAAAGTGGAAAAGTCAGTCTGTCTGTCCTTGGGAGGAGGCAGGTCCTGCTGATTTTATTTTACCAAGGCCTGTAGTGACAGAACAACTTTAAAACTTTCCATTTTAAACTGAAAGTGGGTAGGTTTAGTTTGTATATAAGGAAAAAACTTTTCATTATCTAAGTGGTGAGACACTGAAACAGGTTGAAAAATCATGGATGTCCCATCATTGAAAGTGTTCATGGTCTGACTGGACAGGGCTTTGAGCAACTTGATCTAATGAAGGATGTCCCTGTCTATGGCACAGGAGGGTTGGAGTAATCCAAATCTCTGACTCTGGTTCTATGATTGAGAGCTGTGAGACCCCAGCACATCTGGAAGTGAGGCATCAACTAGCCATGAGTTCAGTGCTTTTCCAGAAATTATTCAAACGCATCTGACGAGAAGCTACAGTGGTATGGTCATTTGTGTATTCAGCATCTTTCACCATTTCAGTATTGAAGAAACCAAGCTGGTCCTGTATTTTGGCTTCTCCAAGATGGTTGCTGTTTGCATTTGTCCTTTTTATTTGCTAGTTGTAAGAATTCTTGCCACAAGACTGCATACTTTCAGTACCATCAATTCCCTATTGTGAGGCCGCCCATTTCTGTGTTTGCTTCTGAATCTGGTGAGCATGTGGCAGATAACATGCTCACTAGCTAGGATTTTTCACACCCTGTTTAAGCTGCTCAGGACATTTTGTGAAGAATGTCTCATAAAGGGACAATGCCAGCAGGTTGATTTCAGCACAGTTACCATATTTATATTCTTGTCATGTCACACATTTTATTGCCGAGTTATACTGCATGTAGACATCACTTTACAGGCAGGCAATGCAGTACTTGCCCCAAAAATTGTTGTCTTTGGAGGTACAGACCTGTAACAATTATTAATTGGTGTAAGAGAATGGATTCTTTTCTTCAAATGTCATTTTTATAGGGTCAAAAGACAAATCTAGCACCTATTCCTGAAAATAGCTCCCTTAGCTTGAATAGTGACCTTAAAGGAAATAGATTAAGGAATAGTGTCTAGCAAAGTTTGTCAGGTCCAAGCTATTCCTTTCCTGATGAAGTATCCTTTCTCCAGAAAGTTTTTACATTTATTTAAGATATAACACAAATTTTATCTTTTATTGAAAATGGACTGCTAAACATCCTTGTTTACTTCGTTTGAACAGCTATAGCTGGTTATCATTTGTGATCAGCTGAAACCTCTTCCCTTTCTCTTGCTTTGCTAACTTGCCTCCTGTTATCCCAGCTTAATGGTCATCCTTCTTTTTCCTTACCCTTCCTTCTGCTTTTTTTCCACTTTCCCATTAGATCTTCCTGTTTTTCCTGAGGTTACAGCCTGTAGTCTCTTTCAAAAGCATAATTTGATCAACAGAAGTAATCTTCAGAGTTAAAGCAGAAAAAGTCTGGAATAGAGGTCTGGGCAGTTAGAGACACATGATATGGATGCAGGGAGAAGAGAACTTAAGATGACAAGGAGGCCTGATTGTCAGTCCAGAGGACAAGGCAGTACTGCATATTCTGGAGGTGGAGCAAGAATGTGGCTGATACGGGCCAGGAATTTGGGGAAATGGATTGAGGTGGGATGAAAAGGGGAAATGGAATGATATTGGGCAGAAATTGCAAGGACTAGGCACTGAGATAATGGAACGTGCTTCAGAAGAGGCAAGCAGAGGAAAAATCAATGCTTCTCTCCTTATCAGTTTGAAATCAAGACCTACCAAACATACAAATAGAGAATTAGGAGCACAATAAAAGCTGGTGTACACCAAGCCCATCATCATGCTTTCCTTGTAGCTCTTTTACTAATATGTAGACTGAACAGCAAGGCATAATATTCTCTCCTCCTCGTCCCACCAAAGCCGTGGAGAAGAAGCAAAAAGAGAGCATTCTGTTTCCATCCCTCCTCACTTGAAGCATCTCAGTGCCTAAGTCAGTGATGAGATAGCTCAGGCTCCCTCTCTACAGAGAAGCAGGTGCTGCAGTGAGATCCCTGTTGGTGGGAGCTGGAGGATAGGAGCTTCCATTGTCCAGGTCCTGCTTTGGAAGAAAATAGTGGCAAGTCTCGGGATTGCTATGCCAGTCCTTGGATAAGATACCATATTAATTCACCAAGCCCATAGGCTCATAAAATGAAAACAGCAGCACGACTCTGGCAAGTCTTTCGTAATGAATGCTCTTTTAATTACTTACTGATTATATCTGATCATCTGCCTTTCGTTAACTTTCCCAAACATCAAGGCAATGCTCACCAGTCCATGCTTCTTCATGTTCTACTGTTCTAACTTTTCTAATTTCTAAAATAGCTTTATTTTTAGCCCTCTATAACCTCCCTGAACTTCTAAAATGTGTTGAGTAGTTACATCCAGGGTGCAGAATGATGCCTGGCTAATTTTTTCCAAAACACATTAGTACATGTTATCTGGTATTGCATATTTGAAAATGTGCCTCATTGACATGAGTATTAAGATAAGAACTGTTTAACTGTTGTCACAAACTCTTAGAGTCCCCTTCTGCTGTTTTGCAGGTGAAACCCAAAATACTAGCAATTATTTCTGGCTTTTTAATGTCATTATTGTCAATGTTTATAAATATCTAAAGGGCAGGTGTCAATAGGAGGGGGTCAGACTCTTTTCAGTGATGCCCAGTGACAGAGCAAAGGACAGTGCACACAAACTGGAACGCAGAAAGTTCCACTGAAACATCAGGAAAAACTTTCATGTGAGGGTGAAGGAGGTGCCTAGAGCTCCCAGGCTGCCCAGAGAGGGTGTGGAGTCTCCTCTGGAGACCTTCAATACCCTCCTGGACCCATTCCTGTCCAACCTGCTCTAGGTAAACCTGCTTTAGCAGGGGAGTTGGACTAGACTATCTCTAGAGGTCCCTTCCAACCTCTACCATTCTGTGATTCTGTGAAGTTTATTATTCCTTTCTTGTTCTGGGGCCCAGTGTCTTCCTGTGGTTTAATTTAGTCATGAATATATTTTGTAAATTGTCTTTTGTTGTCCTTAACTTGTTTCAGCAAGTCTCACATTCTGATTTAGTCTAAAAATTCAAAGGAAAATGGTAAAGAATTTTTAATATATTTTTAATCATAGAATAGCTTAGGCTGGAAGAGACCTTAGAGATCATCTAATCCAACCTCCCAACCATGGGCAGGGATGCCTCTCAACTAGACTAGATTGCTTAAGGCCTCATCCAATCTGGTCTTGAACACCTCCAAGGAGGGTGCATCCACAACCCCTCTGGGCAATCTATTTCAGAGTCTCACGACCCTCATACTGAAGAACGTTCTCCTAAGATCCAATCTAAACCTACTTTCCCTCAGTTTAAAACCATTTCCCCTTGTCCTATCACTGGACACTTTTGTGTAGAGTCCCCCTTCAGCCTTCCTGTAGGATGCCTCCAGGTATGGGAAGGCAGTTATAAGGTCCCCCTGGAGACTCTTCTGGAGTCTCTTCTCCAGGCTGAACTCAGCTCCCTCAGCCTGTCCTCATAGCAGAGGAGCTCCAGCTCCCGGACCATCTTTGTGGCCCTCCTCTGGACTCGTTCCAACAGATCTATGTCCATCTTATGATGGGGACACCAGAACTGCATGCAGTATTCAAGGTGGGGTCTCACAAGAGCAGAGTAAGGAGGAAGAATAACCTCTCTTGATCTGCTGGCCACACTTCTCTTGATGCATCCAAGGATACTGTTCACCTTCTGAGCCGCATGAGCACACTGCCAGCTCATGTTGAGCCATTTCCTTGATGTTAATTTTAGTTCTTTGCAAACTACTCTTGAAGCCTTGTACCCTTGCCAGGCATACGAGTGCCTGTGTGCTTTATTAGTGACTTAGTTGAAAACTTTTTAGGAATTGTTTCTGTATTACGATTATTGCTGACGATCTGTATGCTGAAAGTTGTGCAACCAGAAGTTGTCTGTCTGTGGTCCTGTTGTCTGTTTTCCAATTACATTGAAAAGGGATGTCATCAGAAAGCTCAAGGGCAGATTATAAGAAGAGCTTGGCTTCTTTTGGGAAGAACGGGTACTTCTGAGTGCTGAGCCCTTCAGAAAAATCTCTCCACAAAAGCAGGTCTCTGGATGGGAGCTGCACTCATGAAAATCTATTCCTTCAGGCTTTCTTTCCATCTGTTGCTCTGCTGGAACAGTAGTCCAAGACTGGCCTAATCTGCAAGCTGCAGCAAGAGAAACTTCACCTACAATTGAATGTTCTTCCTCCAAACGATTTCCAGTAGATTTATTCCACCTATTACACATTATCTTACTTTGGGATGTGCCGGGGCCATTTAAAACACTGTAAGTTACTGTGGTGTCCACAAGAAAAAGATGACTTACGTGAGGTACAATATCCCCGCAGCCAGCACTCGTCATAGTTCCTTAATACTCAGCAGTCAGGCTGTGCTCAGCTGAGAGGCTTAACATTTCTGGTGGGCATCCCTTGCCCAAAGCGAAGGAGAGTGACCCCTTTTGTCCTGTCTGTTGTCATCAAGCAGCTTTGGAAAAAGAGCGCTGTTGAATCAAAAGAAAGCGGCAGGTGACATTTTGTTTGCTGCATGAACTGCTGTATAGGTTCTTTGGTTTTCAGAAATGGGGTTTCCAGAAGATGTGCTAATATTGCTGCCATTTTAGCAGTAGGTTTTTTGTGCAAGCCTGAAGGTAGGTTTGTGGGAGCTGGGGTGTCCCAGTTATATTAGTGACCTCTTTCCTTGCAAAATCCCATGGCTACCCAAAATGTGAATATGTATTTTCTTAACATTACTGTAGTGTTGCTTTCCTGTAGCATCATCTTTATTTCTATAAAAAAGACAGGGTCATATTTTCAAAATAGGAAGTTCTGAAAAAAATTTGCTTCTGTGCTGAGGTTACACTTACTCTAAATAATTAACACTCACTATTTTAACCCAGTAGTGAACATGGGTTTGAACACAACAGATGTGCCCTTTGATTTAAGCTACGTGTCACCCAGCATTAGGTCTGGAGACCCAAAATTTCAAAATACAGCCATTGCACATACAGATCTGGAAGTCTTCAGACTTTGGGGTGTCTAAGTCATCCTAGCTGCTGGTTTCTACAGCTGACCAGAAAGCTTTCCTGCATTATTGATGTACCAGGGAAATGTGGAGGCTGCCAAACAAGTGACCTGCATTGTTCTGGTAAACAATAACAGGAGAATTGTGTTTGCAAAATGGGTTAGGTTTGAAATTAGTGTCTTCTGCAATACAGGGGTTTGTTGGCATTTTCACGGGTGATTTGAGAATCATTTGGGAGCTCAGATGGATTTTCAAGTGTGCCAGCAGCCTGACTAGGCAGGTTTGTATACCCTAATTTTTGATCATCCAGTTTCGGTCCATGTCCTCAAGGAGTCTAGACTTCACCTATGGTCACTTACAAGGCAGTTTGTCACCTTTAAGACTCAAATCAACAGTCAACAGTGTTATTTGAGTCATTCTCATAGTGCTTCGTGTGTAGAAGTCAGGGAACTCAGCTGGGTAAAAAAGTTCAGCTCAACAAAGGATACATCATCTTTAGGACTGGTTTGGTTTTGTTTAGGATTTTTAAAATTCACTAGAGTGATGTTCCAAGGTTCATTTGTTGTAGGAACAAAGGAATAGCAATGACCCAGATCATCTTCTGCTGGCTGGATGCAGGTAGTCTCAAAATGTCAGAGCCATTTGTGTGTGTCACACATGTCAGAGCCATGTGAATGTGATGTATGAAGAAGGTGCTAATGAAGTGCAGGGGTTGAGGACAGTAATACTCTGGGAGACTGAAGTCTTTCATTTCTGTCTTCCCCAAAGCCTCTGCATCCCTCCACCAGTTTACTGCACCCTGTCACATCATGATCATCAAATTAACAATCCTTGCAGCTTCTCTTCTGCACGTCTACCAGCATGTGGCTTCACAATCAGCTCAGAACCAGCTGTGTCACAGGTCTCCCACTTATGGGAAGGTAGCAGGAAAATAGAGAGAGGGGATGAGTGGGCAGACAGACACACAGGCCAGCTGAACCTGGTTGTGAAACCAGAACCTCAGACAGGCTCCAGAATTTATTACATACTCCTTCTCATCCATTAACCTCTTCTCAGGAGTGCACAGCCTGGACTGGCACAGCTAAATACAGAACCGTGGGAATTCTGTTTCCCAGTTAGAGACTGACCTCAACAAAGTCCCTGTATGGATATGCTGGAATTAGTTGGCAGTCCAACTGTGGCTTCCTTAGAAGGGTAATGAAGGGAAACAACTTGAAGGCAGAAAAACAACTTCCTCGTGTTCCTGCTGGTAGCAGTCAAGCCCTGGGGGCTTGGCCCTGTGCCCTGTGACTGCCAATGGAGTCCCCTGGCAAAACAGAAAGCGAGCCAGTGTAAGTGGGCTGGTTTGATGATAGACTAAACACAGTTATTACCAGGACCTTTCAGTTGAATTAATTTTTCTGTTACGTGCTGTTCTTTATGACACACTTTATGGTTCTCTTCCCTTTCTTTGGTATTTACCACCATTCTGGTAGTCTTTGATGCAAATATTTTAGCCAACTAATAGGAAACTCCTTGTTAACTTCACTGGCGTGGAGACCTATTGCTTGCAAATGTATTGGCTTGTGTATTTAAGTACCTGTGGGTAATAGGCTCTTGTGCACGATGAGAGCTGCTGTAACTCTCTGAATGGACAAGGAATTTTGTGAAAGACTTTTTTGCATTCTGTAGGTTGGCAAGTCCTGATCTATATTGTCAATCACTTCTCAGAGAATACTTTGCAAGGCATGAATTATGCAAATAAAAGTTGCTTCTTCCGCGGTAGATTGGATTTATTTGTGTCTGCTAATTCTGTTTTTAATCAATTTGTCAGCTTTTAAAGACTCAGTCTTGCTGTTCTTCTGCTTTTGTTGTTAAATATAATGGCTCTCATTTTTTCACCTTTTCCTTTAATACTTATGTTCATTTGAGTGATAGATTTCTTACCACAGTTAATAAAGCAATACATTTGAGTTTCTATAGAAATTGTGGGTCAAAGCTGTCTGTCTGCCTTGTGCATTTCATAACTTTAGGTTTTGTCAGGTTTTGGAAGAAGGTTTCTTTACAAATGCTTCAGTTTGAGGTAGTTTCTTGAAGCTGATCTTTCAAAAGTAGCTCAGATTCAGAAGTCACTTGAAGCATATCCATAATTAATATAAATGTGGGGGGAAAAAAAAAAGTCATGAAAGTTTGGAAGTTTCTCCTGCTTTAAAAATAAGGTTTTTATCATAATTAGTTCAGCAAACTCATCGCTGACAAGTGCAGGTGCCTTTAGTATATTGTACAGGGTATATTTCCAAATAAGACTGCATTTAAGTTCTGCATGGGGCTTGCTCTTTTCAAGGCCTCTAAAGTGCAGCATTTCCCATTGCTAAGAGACAAAGCAGTGGTAGCAAGTTAGTATCAACTATGAGTTCTCTCTTAGTGATAATAAACTTGTGAAAATAACTGGAAATAACCAGACTCCACTCTTTCGTGTCCAGCTGCAATCAGAAGAGGATTTTACAAGATCCTTTACCGTAGCTGGAATGTATGTGTAATCTTTTGACCTTGTTCTTAGGTTTTGATGACTATGGCATGTTAAGTGCTGATAATTGGGTTTGCTCTGGGCTGAAACCTGAACCTGCTCTTTGCAAAGGAGATCAGATCTTCTATTGCATGAGGCACTCAAAGGGGCTACCTTAGAAATTGCAAGACCTTGACTGCTAAGACTACTGATCTCTGAAATATGGCAGTGTCTTGGGAAGGACGTGCTGTCCTGTGCCTCTCTTTAAGCTTAGTTTGAATTGGACTTAAGTCCAATTAAAGTTTTTGTCCTATTCTCTAAATTTGCTTGTTTATGCCATCTGGTTGGCCTCATAACTGCCCTACTGTGAAAGCTGCCGTGTAGCTTCAGCTAGCGGAACGTGACTGAGGTGTGAGAGCAAGAGGCACATGCTTTTCACTCTGTTCTTGGAATTGTCTCTCCTCGTTTAAGCCACGTGCAAATGAGGCCTCTAATCCAAACTAGCTTTTAGCTTCCTTCTGCAACCAGTAAGGAGAGGAAGAAATCTTCAGAGATTTACTGCATCTAAATATCAGTGTTCAAAATAGATGGGATTAATTATCCTATGGGGATAGGATACTGCGTAGAGAAGCCTAAAAAATAACTTTGTCTTTGTTTAGAAGACTACATTTAGAGGAAATTACTCTTGTCCTTGGATCAAGAAAGTACTGAGTGACAGTTGTGAATTTGGCAAATAGCAGGCTGTTCAGCCAAGTATCTTCCAGTTCCTGCTTGCTTCAGCTTAAAGGTGATGTAGTCTTCATATCATGTCTCCTCTGGGGAGGATCAGGGGAGTGTCTAACACCTGTATGAAAGGAGCATGCAGCAGTCAAAACCAGAAGCAGGCACTGGCAAGGAAGTGGAGCCAAAAGTGGAGCCAAAGTAATTTTTAAAAACTTGTCCAAAGTGATCATTGGAATGGTCTGACCAGGACCATTTTCAAGCCATCCCTTTTCTTTCTGGCTATGACAGTGTTGCTGAACTGATCTTCTTTCTTATTTTAAGCTTCCTGTGTGGGAGGAGTAAAACTACTTAAAACAAATGTGATTGAGTGGTAGTTTGCACAGTACTGCTCTTGAGGTTCCCCTGGGGTTCCTCAATAGTTCTTAAGTATATAAAACATGAGTACAAATAGAGTATGTCAGACCAACAGTCCCTCCAGTTTAATGTCCCTGTTCCTGCCAGCAGCTAACAGATGCCTATGTATCTTTCTCTAATCCTTTCCCAGCCTCCATCTATTTTCAGTTTATGAGACTTTCTAGCCATAAATCTTCATTGTTAAATGAAGAATTGCAGCTGACTTTCTTGTCTTTTATGTTTTAGAACTAAAAAAACAAAGAAGACATTTACTCCCCCGACCAAGGAAGAGAAGCCCAAATTAACCATTTTTGAAGAGGAAGTAGATCCAGATGAAGGACTCTTTGGCCCAGAAAAAGATTTCTCATCCATTGGTCCCAGGAAGAAGATGAAAGAGAGTAAATCTGTTCTATATTTCTATATACACAGATGGTTATATCTGAAGCATGTATATAACTGGCATTTTAAACTGTAGTGGCACAGAGTTTACAGGATAAACAATGACTTAGGGAATGTTAAGGCAAATCTTCAGCTGGGGCAGAACCATCTAGAATCATTCAGAAAGAATAAATCCGATCTGTTGTTCCTGTAGCTGTTCACAGTTGACATTTTGGGCTGGGATATTGCAGTTCTGAGGGAGCAGGCTGTCCCACAGTCACTCATGCCACACTAGCAAGAGTAATGTGACCTACTTTTGAGTGCAAGAAGAAAGCAGATTTACCAAGTCCTGAGAGTGCAGAGTATCATTGCATTTTGTGGGCTGGAAGTCCTTATAAAAAAATAATTACCTACATGATCTGTTTTCAGCCCAGTAGCCAGATTTACTAGCTAGTGTTAATGCAGGTATTGTCTTACGTAGTATGATTTAACTACAGCATTTTCTGGTTCCCTTTCTAGATCTGAAATTATTTGAAGATCCAGACCTTGGTGGGGTGGTAAGACTGGGAGACTCACTTCTGCTGCCAGCTGCCTGTAAGAACAGGGAGTATGTGCTGAACACAGGTCCTGAGGAGGATACTGAGGAACTACTGAGGTATGTTGTCTCAAATCTGTTGTGTAGGTGATCTGACGAGGTATTTAAATGTCAAAGAGATGAATTTGAGGGCAGAGCTTAAATTTTAATTCTAACTGTGAATCAGTAATTATACTTACAAGTAAAAGGTAAGATGTGTACAGAGCTTGGAAAGCAAACACATGAAAAAGGAAATTAGGAGGATCCTTTGAGAAAGGTAGGGTGCAAGGTATTATTCTGTGACTCTAAAAGAGGGGTCTTTAAGACCTGAGGCATGCCTTCTTTTAAGACTGAGGCAGTCCTTCTTTTCTAACATGACTCTTCTGCTTTCTGCAAGCCACCCACAGGGGGTGAAAACTAACCACTATGAAAAGTGAGAAGCAAAGCCCAGAGACAAAGAGGAATTCAGCTTCAGTGAGGTGAAATCAGGGGCTCTTGTCAGAAGAGAAATGATTTTCTGCTGGTGGCTCACATATCATCATGCACACTTGCAGGAGGAATCCTGAGCACACCTCCACAGCTGTAAAGGACACGTATTAAAATCTCTTCTCACCATGCACTTAATTTTTCATCTAGTGGAAAGCAGGGCCAGGCCTCAGCATTACAAAAGGGAATAATGTACTTGCTCTTACCTGCCTTCTTGATAGCGTAGCACTGGAACTTATCATCACATAATGTGTTTTATTCCTGGCATTTCTCTCACAAGGCTGGTTTGCCTGCACTGATAATCCTCATGAGATAAGCAGGGAGACAGTGCTCAGAGAGACCAGCATCACCAGGGAATCTGTGCTGCAGTAAGGAATCAAATTCATTCCTTCTGTATCTCAGCCGAGCATCTGAATGATGAGGTCAGCCTGCTTCCAGTTCCAGCTCCTGTTAGGACATATGATTTCCACAGCAGTTACTAAACCCAAGTTGGAGAATCCGCATGTGGTTTCAAACCTCTCCAGAAGCAGATAGCTTTGCAGCTATTGCATTCTGCACCTGCAGAAGTGCTCACCATCTTCATTTAAACAAAGGTTAAATTGAGTCAGGTGCCATCTTGCATTACATCCTGACAGCCCACCTGATGTTTATAGAAGCTGATGGGGCAGGAGATGACCTGATTTAGTGCTGTGGTATGTGGGGAGCAAACACGTATGTGCTTGCAATATTTCTGTGTTTGCTTTCTCCTCTGCTTGCAGTCTCGGCATACAGAGTGTTCGTATGGCTGGAGGAGAAGTGCCTGTTTCAAGGCAGTCCTTGCATTATTTTCCACTAGTGGAGAGAACTTTTCACTTTGTCATCTTAATGTCCTGTGGATGTTTTCTCTTCCTCTGTGACAGAGAAAGGTCTCTGAAGTCTTCTCTGAGACCAGTAGACCATGCTTTTATATCAGTTTGGGGTCATCATTCACAGAATCACAGAATGGTAAGAGTTGGAAGGCACCTCTGGAAATAATCTAGTCCATCAATGTTAGCAGCACACCCAGCTGGTTACGGAAACCTGTGGGAAAAGATCCCTTTTCTTTTAAATTCCAGTAGTTTTCATTTATTCTTGAATTATCCCAGCACTTTCGGTAGTTGACAAGTCATCAAGATCCAGTCAGAAATGAATACACATAATAAAGCAGAAAATCGTACTGCAGGTCTAATGGGAAAGTTGCTATGGAAATCCAGAGGCAACTCTTGTCTGTGCAAGAGGTATAGGCAGATAGATCAGGATGTCTTGACCTGTTCAGGTGCCTAACACCCTCTGAAATCCCTAAATCCCCTGTTAAGACTAGTTCACAGTGTTATCTGTGCGTCACAGAGAGCTGGTAGACTGAATGCAAAGTGACTGGGGGTAAAAGAGAAGCTGTTAGAGGGGAGAGGAGTGCCAGTTCTGTTTTAAACTAGTAGAATACTTCCTCTCACCTCTGTGTACATTCATTGCAGTCACCTGAAAAGCTGTAGCTGAACTTGCTCTAGTGGTTACGCACAACACACTTTGTTTTCCGTTCAGCTGGAAGCCTTAGCAGAACTCTTAGGTCTCATAAATGTAGAGACAGCATTTGAATCATCTCCCACCTTCCCTTACCACCAGACTGATGTTACATGTTCTTGCAGGGCAGTGCCACAGTTTCTTTTCCAGGAAGTGACCCTTTGTGGTGAGAGGAAATGTTCAACGTGAGCTGAACCCTGCAATCTCTCTAGCATGGGGTCTTGAGCATGTTTTGAGGCTTAAGAATAAATCTTGCTTTTGCTCTGTAGACATTGACAATCCCTCTCCTTTCCCAGAGGGGACTGGAGAAGTCTATCCCCAGCCCTCAGATGAGCAGGAGCTGTGACAATCTATCCCTTTATTGGGCTAGAGCTGGCTAAGCTACTAGAGAAAAACTGCCAAACATCTTGGTCTGTTGGACATACTCCGTTGTATCACACAGAAAATTTGCCTGGCCATATTTTGCCAAGACCTAAGACCGGCCTGGGCTATGATGCAGCACCAGGTCTGTCGTAGGTTCAGAAACCTGGACATGTTCACTGTACGCAGGTGGATTAGCTGAATAATGTAGATGATGTTCAGAAAAAGGTGATGTTCAGAACAGAACACAGAAGCAATCATGTCCTTCATGATCTTAATGGTACCTGAGTGGTTGTAGCAGAAGTAGCACCATGTTACTGTCAGCACAGCAGTGAATCCTCAGCAGTGACTTGTAACTCTTGAGGAAGAGGCTGTTACAGAGACAAATGAGTCTGCAAAATGTGCGTGGGCTGTGCTTGTCACAACAGGAGGGAGAAGAGAATATGATAAATGTTCTCATTGCAAACTGAAGACTGTGCTCTCTGTGGATACCTGCTCAAGTGAAATGAGTGTTACTATTTTAAATAGAATCACCTACTTTACAGTAACAGGTGCTGAGCTTTGAGAAGAACCAATTGCTTTCTAAGTGCAATGAAAGATTTCTTTTTATGGTAAAATATCCATATCCAGTCAAACAAGTATCTCCCCTCTTCCTATCCATTGACCAGCATTTTACTGGTTACTAATTTCTTGGCATGTCAACAAATATTAAGTGATTGTCATGGAGAAACTAAGGGAGCTACCTCACTCTGACCACTGGCATTGTAGATGCAGGTACTCTTCCCTAAGACTAAGTCTGCCATAATACATCAGTGAGGTGCTTGTAGAGCACTGTACTTGAATGTCCTTCCAGAACTTGCTCCATCCCTGCAAATATGTATGGGTGGTATAGAATAATGCAGAGAGGTGACTTAGAGTCCTAGTCTCTCCTAGTGTAGCAAGAGTTGGTTTTGCTAGGCTTGAGAGTCACCATGTTTCAACCGTCTTGCCCCAGGTTAGTTGCATTTTTGGCAGACATCTTCAGCTGGGGGTAAAAGCTGCCTGCTTTCCCCTGCCCCAGCTATGCCTTTGCCTGGTGATTGGGGAACTTTCTAGTGAAGCAGGAGACAGAGGTTTGTAGTTATTCATCATGGGGCAATCTGACCTAGCTTTCTGGTTCAAACTGTAAGAACTGAATTGTCTCATTTCCTGGGTGAGTGATCTAACCAGTAGGCTGTTTTCCTCAGCGTGCTCCTGTGGACATATGCATGTAGGACTTACCTGTACTAATGAGCCCATTCTCTGTCCCTCAGCCAGACAGCATCACAGAGCTGCATCTACCTTATCAGACTCTCTCTGGCTGCAGAATGAGGTGACCGTAGGCAGCTGCCCACTGCCCAGTACCAGCCCCAAGTTGAGCCTGGGAAGTTCTTGGAGGAAGGCTAATTCGTCCCAGACCAAAACTGTGCCCGTGGTTCTTCTTGCATTTCAGCAGTATAGGCTCACATTCCAGTGTCCACATGTGTTTCCTGTCACTGGTTAAAGCACCAGTATGAATTTACCAGTAATGAATCGCAAGGGAAAGCAGAAGCAGGAGAGGGGATTCCTCCTATGCAGCCCCCCGTGCTTTGCTCTCCTCTGGTTAACTCCAGCCTGTGTAATTTCCACAGGCTGTGTTAAACATCCCTCTGTCTCTACTGACCATAGCAGGAGTGATAGTCAACAGATACTTTGAAGCCTCCTGCCTATTTTTTGGACACAAGTCTTTTCCCAAGTGGTATTATATGTTATTGCACCATTCCCCAGGGTTTCACTAAGATATCTTGTATTTGGAATAAACACCAGACAAAATAAAGACACCATTAATAAGATAGGGAGAGATAAGAATCTGCTCTGCAAGAATTGCCATGAGTTGCATAACCCAGGTTTAAGTGTGATCCTTTCGGATACTTTAGCAAATTGTGGGAGGCTTTGTCTCTTGCTTTCATTACCGATTCTCCTCATTAGAGCATTCCCGGCAAGCAGAGGTCACTGTCCCCATCATCTTACATGCTGTACATGCACATAGTCATTTCTGTCCAAAAGATCTTGTCCAGATAGACAGGACAGCGTTCAGAGAAATGGCATCTAAAATGTTGATGTTCTGATGGCAGCTGCATCTGTCTTCAAGTCAGAACTCGTTTACTCTCTTAAAGTCCACATGCTAGTACAGTCACATCACAGGGCTTTGTGACAGCCTTTCTTCAGTAAGGATTTTGATTGCTTTCTGTGTCTGGAAACAAAGAGACTTTCCACCAATAGAGTCTGTGAATCAGCACAACAGTATGGCAGGAATTCTAAACAATGTGGCATTGCTTTTCCATTACAGAAAAAGAAAGAGACTAATTAGGGAATGATTAATTACATGGATTCTGTGCCTGATTGTCTACAAGAAGGTGGGGGTTGAAAGGTTCTTCCTTTAATCTTGTTATTTCAGAATAGTTGCTTGATATTTTTCTCCCTCCTTCTGGCCTGGAGTTAAATATGGTGGTAGTTATGCACTGTAACAATTCATTTGCTTCTCAAGAAAGAGAAGTCCTTGTTTCTAGCTCTGCCTGAGGCATTTTGCATTTTACCTCTTTAGTTTCCAAAGACAGTTGTGTCTCACATGATCAAACAGCAGTGGATCAAACAGTTTGCCTAGCACTGTAGCACTGAAAAGCAGGTTTGGGGACAAAGACCACAGATTATGTGATGTGTTCTCTGTAAAAGATTTCTGTCTAACCAAGGTCTTGAAAAAATCAAGGACAAAAAAAGGAGATTTACATGGTCAGCTTCCAGACTTTGAAAAATCATCTCCAGGAGAATTTTTGGTGTAAAAGTACACTACCAAAAAATCCACCTCCCAAAAAAAACCCAACCAAACCCCACAAAAACCCAACAAACTCACAAACTACCAGACTGCATCTTTTGGTGGTATTCTATGACTGTGCTGAGTGGTTTTGTGGCTCTGGTTAGCACAGAAATTAATACAGAGCCACACAGGAGTAGAGAATTCAGGAACCTGTACCATCTGGTCAGGTTAATGAGCTGTATTTACTGCTGCCCCTTCTGGGCAATGCACCTAGTTCTCAGGCAGTGCACCTAGTTCAAAACCATGCTTCCTCCATATGATCCATATATATATATGTATGTATTGCTCATCTGGTTATTACAATTTCTGTTATTTATGATCCAAACTTTATGATATGGACACTGATTCATTCAGTATTTGTTTATGCCAAGAAGGGAGGCATCAGATCAGCTAAAGAAAGCTGGGCTTTAGAAATACCAGCCCTAACATGTTTTGTTTATTACACAGCAAAGGCAACCAGAACATGTCTTGGCAATGTGATCACAGGTGTGATATCTCTTGGGTATCAGAGTTTGCAGCAAACAAAAATGCCTGGGCTTAAATTAAATTAATTTCTTCTATGTAGATGAGGAATTTAGGAGGAAGAAATACACTGACAAGGTGTTTCCTAAGTTAGGTGGGATATGTCACCCACAGGGAATTGTGGAAACTAGAAGACATCAGAAATCTTGTCTAAATAAAAGGCATTATAATCTCCAGAATTACTTGGGGGATGAAATTTGAGGAGCTGCCTTCTAGAATCAAGTCCACAAAGTAGACTTAAAGGTGCAGAGCTCTGGGACAGTGGCCCTGCTCTGACCATCAGTTGCTCTGTTCAGGTATTTCCTAGCTTTAGATAGCAATGTTCAGACAGTTGATTTTACAAGGTTAGCCTTGGTTAAAACTAATACTTTTCAGATTTCCTTTGGGAATCACAAAAAGATCTGACTTCAAGAATGGTTTTACCTTAAAGGGTTCTGACTGTCTATACAGCAGAAAATTCAAGCTAATCCTTGTTTACTTCTGGCCAATTGTTGGTAACTGTAGTTTGTCTCAGCCTGGGCAGTATGGTCATAAGCTCCTCACAGCTTTTAATAAGGGCAAACATAAAAAAAACCCCAACCTTGAAATGATGCAATTTCTTTAATAATAGTGGGATCCTTAGCTGAGGGTGCTGGAGCTCTTGAGGTACCTGTGAGTTTAACATTCAAACAATGTGCTCTAGGGTTGGAATAATAAAGTGCCTCAGCCATGTTGATTCTTCTATTGATCCTGTTCCCTATGGTCCTGTCCAATTACCCTAATCAGTTGCTTCCCAAATTATGGAAAAGCTCAGCTTTGCTTTAGCTGCCTACTTTACTTTAACTGTCTGCAGAAGGGCCACCAATTGTTCTGTCATGTGGTGGAAGCATTTGCAGTATCATTCCTAAGGCCTCTGGTGAACAAAGAGAGAAAGGGAGAAATCACAGTCTCATTTAGCCTACCTACAGAAGTTATCCCGGTAGCTTCAAAGGGGTCTGGATAACCACCTCCCAAGAAGGCCTCATTTTCTGGCAGTGAGGAAGATGGGAATTCTGAAAGACAGACTGAGTGGAAAGACCAAAAAATACCTGACATGAATTGAGGTGAGATGCATTTACTCTCCAGGGACCGCCTACCTATGGGGCTTGTAGAAGAAGAAACTAAAGAGGCACCTTCCTTAGAGTCTCTGTCTGGTATCCTGTTGCAATGAGTGGAGCTGCTGTTCTAGCAAACCCCTTCCAGTCACCAGGGACTCAAATGAGAAGCTTCACATCATCCTCCCAGAAAGAAGCAGCTGTTGTCTGTTCCCTTAGTCATGTCTCCATTTGCTCCTTGCCATTTGCCACGAGATGGTTGTGGGTGCTGTGACCAACAAGGAGCATCCAGCCCATTCTCCTGGATGGAAGGACTGTGCCACCCCTTGATGTAGTGCTCTAGCAGAGGCAGAGGGAGAGGATGGGCTGCACATGTGCTGCCAACTACTTTCTTGTTTAAGAATCACTTGACCAAAGTTTCTTATCCTCACAAGTCCTCTAAAAGTGAACTAAGGAAAGCTGTTTGAAGGGAGTTTTAGCACTGAAGAAAATTCCAGTCCCTTTAAATTAATTCCTGCACCTTAATTTCATCTCCTAGTTCATTTATAGCTTCCCTGTCAGGCTCCCCTTCGGCTGAGGCAGAAGAGTTTTACTGCTGGCACTGTTAACAGCCTAATGGGCTGATTCATTTGATCCTGAACTTTGGTAAAAACAGTTCTTAAAACAGTGCTTGTAAACAATTAAACAGTTAAATCATTTCACTGCTTAAGACACTCCAGTGATAGAGAAAAGTGTATCATGCTAGAGCCGAGGTCTGGCAAGGAGATATCCACATAGTACAAAGCTACTGTTCCTCTTGATCATTGTAAAAGATCCTCTTGATCTCATGTAAAAGTTCTTGTTCACACTTGTTATGCTTTAACTTTCTTGATTTTGTATGTTACAGTTAGAGGCAGAGCCTTTGGCAAGGGGTGTATTTTGTAAGCATATATGAGGTATGCTTTTTATCAGAGGCTTCACCTTCCTAGCTGGTCATTCCACAGCTGATTATCTGCCTGGATTGCAGGTTGGGTTTTGACTGCTTAACAGTCATTTATCAATCAAACCTTTGGAAGATTAACAACGTGAGAGGGACTCTTCACAAGTGTCCAGCAATAGGACGAGGGGAAATGGTTTTAAACAGAGGGAAAATGGTTTAGATTGGTTCTTAGTTCTTCAGTACGAGGGTGGTGAGACTCTGGAATAGATTGCCCAGAGGGGCTGTGGAGGTGTTCAAGGCCAGGAGGGATGAGGCCTTGAGCAACCTAGTCCAGTTGAGCGGCATCCCTGCCCCTGGTGGGGAGGTTGGATTAGATGATCTCTAAGGTCCCTTCCAGCATAAGCCATTCTATGATTCTATGAACTGTCTTTACTCCTTCTGATATTTTGTTTGACCACTGTGCTCAGAAGACCAAAACAAGAGGCTGTTTTGATTCAGAGCAGAAATTACCATGGCCTGTAAAGACCTCTCTAGTTACGCTGATTTTTACTTTGCCTTCTCTGGTGTATCTTTTAGAGATGTGATGTGTCACAACCTTCTTTCCTCCACACACTCACTTTCCAAAGGCAGACACCTCTTGGACTCACAAGACAATCTGTTACAACGGCGTTCTCACTTTTTTTAACAGCTGCTGGGGGAACAGAGTTGGGCATGCACAGCATGCTGTGTCTTTTGCTAAGGTCAAATGATGCAGGTAGAAAACATCCTTAACTGCTGAAGGTGTTTTGGACTAATTCACTAGAAAAGAGGGGGAAATGGTCACCAAAAAGAGTTGTTGCATACAGTCACAGATTGCAAAACTTTACTTTTTTTGGAAGCAAATGTGAACATGACATTTTTAAAGCCATTGTTTTTCTGGTTTCTCATGATTGCTCATGGGGGATGCTCAGTCTCAGTCTTGGGGGATGGGGATGAAGAGGAAACAAGAGCTGAATGTGAAAAATTTTACTATCCCATGAAAATTTCTGGAAAGCAAATCATCCTGTCACAAATCAAAACCATTTTTTTACCAAACTAAGATCAAGTTATTTTTCTTTTTGTAATTGCCAATTGCATTTAATTTCGATATTTGAAAACCTGCTGTAAATTAATTAACTTGTACAGTGACCTGAAAAAACACATTAGTAAAAGACAGTTCTTATTTTGGTGACACTCAACTTTTATGGAAAGCCTTTCCTAAAAGAGAAGTTCATCACAGTTGATCCTTTCCTGTAGAAAGTTTTATTTTACAACATTTGCATTTTCTTAAAAAGCAGTTCAGAAATTCCCATGATGTTACTGATGTTTTCTTTTCATTCCAGAGTTGAAGATGATCTAGAGAAACTCTTGAAAGTAACCTCCAGACCAAAACCTAAGATACCATCCAAACCAGCACTGCCTCAAAAGCCACCAGTTACCCCCAGGAGTAGTAATTCAGCTCCACTGGCAAAGCCAAAGGAAAGCAGAATTCAGACAATGAACGAAGTGGACATTCTCCAGTATATCCAGGAAAATGAATCTATCAATGACCAAGATACAAGTCTTTTCTGAACATATTTTTTTTCTAAAATGCAATGATGCCTTCTTAGCCCAAACTCCCAGTGAGCTCAAGAGCTGGACAGATGTTTTACTGCCATGGTGCTCGTTTCTGTACCATGACGCGGAGAGCAGTAGGTTTGACTAGCAGAGGCTTGACATGATGTTTTCCAAACAGTGCAGGTGTGCTGTAATGTTGCCTTAGATTTTCAGGGTTTTACAAGGAATATGGAGAAGGACATGGCCCTACAGATCATCTGCTACTGTTTCAGTATCAACGTAGTGCCGTTTCAGCCAGTTTAGTCCTGATTGAAAATGGTGAGTCTGCTGGACACTTGGCAGCTGTGAATAGTGTCCATCATATGGTCTGAGGCAGGACAGTATGATGTTCATCTCATTTTAGACACTATACTTCAGCTCACTGGAGAGGTCATTTCCCTTTTTTCCTATGCATTTTTGTAGCAACACTTTCATCCCTGACTGGTATTTCAGTCCTTGTAACAATAAACTGTTAAATACAGGTAACAGTTCCTATGTAGTTCGGAAAAAAACTGAAATCCCAGCTAACCCTGACAATCTACTGCCTTTATTGTGCAAATGCCAACTTGTAAGAGACCTTGCAGGACTGCAAACACTAGACACTATGCAACTCTGGCCCCTGGGGAGAATAGCAAGTGACTGAAGATGCCTAAGAATGCAGCTCCAGATGTAAGTGGTGATGGCCGTTTGTAGGTTTGGATGCTGTAGGACTCATGAACCTACTCAGGATTCACAAGGGCTAATTTTTTTTCCAGCCAAATTTTCCTGGACTTCCACTGTGGTTAATGGAGAGAAAAAAGATTTCTCCAGGAGGTGATTCAGGGCAGGTGTCCTAACGGAGGAACTCTGAATTGAATTGGCATCACTTTCTCTCTCTTTCTCTTTCCCCTCTCTCAGAACTTAACGAAGCAGCCATGGTGATTAATTCCACTAAGCTAAAATGATTTTTTTAAAAAATAAAACAGTGGCCTGTTCATTGCTATGGCAATAGTTAAAACAAGAGAGGATAAACTTAGGTTTTATAGAGGAAGAAATAAGAAGAAAATAATATTGGAGAAATTTTAATATGCAGGAAAATAAAAAACTGGTACAACAGGGATCCTAGACTACCCCTCTTCTTCCCTGTCTCAGGCACTCTGGTTCAACATGCTGAATTTACATCTAAGGTGTGTTGATGCCTGCTGAAAGAGATTCCTGAACTCATTCCACGTGTGTTCTATCCAGTTGTGAAAACAAGCTCCCCAGAGGGAAAGTATTAATATATTTAAGCCATATCACTATCCCCAAATTTGCCTTTCTAATATAGGACAAAATAAGTAGAAAACATCATATATATATATTTTTAATAATTAAAGTATTAGTATTTCCTTTTTAAGCCAGTGGAAAATATGATAAAGGTATTTTGCTTTGATGGGACATATAAAATGTAACCATTGGCTCTTGTCTGTGTACAGTATGTTTGGGTATAATAAAACATTTTGCTAACCTGCAGTTGTTGTTGCTATTGTTCTCTAGGTTGTACAGTAGCAGCAAATTGGAGTTAAAGGATGGATTCCATTTCAGACACAAGGAGCGTTACATGGCGTTAAAGTGCATGCTCCCCTAAAACCCTGTGTAAATAAGTCTGAAACCAAGGATGTAGCTGTGCTCATACTGCCTCTGAAAGCAGCTAAAGGTAAAACTATACATGGGCAAGGATAGTACCTGATCCTGTCTGTTCTCACAGTGTCTGGGTGTAATTAGGAAGCTTGTTTATCCCATCCTGCAAAAGGGGAACAAAAGCACTGAAGAGAAAATAAATGACTTAACAGGGAGCAGGCAGAGAATAGCAGACGGGGGAAATTAATTCAGGACAGGCTACCTGTTGCCCTACCTAGTGTGGATGACCACTGGTTATATAACTGAGGGTTGAGGAATCTTGACCCCCACTTTATTGAGCACTATTTGAGGACAGAGATTACATTTCTGTACTTTTGGCCCATGGCCCATCACATGTCCTGAACACTGCTATAACTACCATATAGTGAGGACTGGGGATTTAATGATCAGTAGACTGATCCTACATCTTCACCCTAAGTGGGAGATCAGCAAAAGAAAAAGATAAAGATTTCTTGAAGTAAATTAGAGAAATCATAGAAGAACAGAGCTAGAAACAGTCTGGGAAGACCAGTTTGTCCACCATCCCGCCTTAAGCTGTCTGTCCTGTGTCCTGCTGGTGTCCTGGTGGTGGCAGTTCTTACTGGGCGGTTTAAGGTGTTACTGATGTGAGGCTGCAATGGGAGAAGCAGGTAGATGCCAGAGCAGGGCACGGTGGCTGAAGATGGTTAAGCTGGAGAGGTAGCTGAGCATGGGCAATGAATTACTTCTGCAGTGGCAGTAGTTATGCCTCTCATCTCTTGTAGACCTTTTCTAACCTGTCCTTAGAAGATTGTCTGGAGAGCAGCACTGGAGATGTCATAGCCTCCCTGGGTGTGCCATTAAAATGCCTTGCCATCCTATTAGAAATGTTTTCCCACTGTTTGACATAACTGTTCCTCCCTGCAACTTAAGCTCATTAGTTCTAATTTTCATCACCACAGAAAGAGAACAAAGTATATTCCTTGCAGTCTCTTTTCTAGACTGAGCAATTCTGCCCAGGGAGGGTGGCAGCAAGACAGGTCAGGACACCACTAAGGTACCAGCCTCTCATGACTTGATGTGCCCTGGATGAATGTTGTCATCTTTGCACTGGATTTCTCCCATTTTTAGAAGAATTGCTATATATCCACATACCAGTTTACCAGGGTAATAAAGGATGCCAGCATCCCACACCCTTTCATTAACATTGCTTAGTGCAGTGACACAGTGTGCAGCCTTTTTTCCACCACCTCTAAAAGCCCCACTCAGAAGCGGCTCATGCTTTTGCAAAGCAGTGGGAGGGTAGGTGTTATATATTGCCATCATACCTCTGGGGACATTCCCAGTAATACTGATGAAACAACACTATAGCTGTATCCCGTTTGAGTGGCTGAGGAATATGTGGCCCCCAGCCCTCCCTAAAACTGTTAAATTACCTAAACAACACAGGGAAAGAAGAGTTGTTAATCATTTCCTCTGGTAGATTTTAAAGATGAATTTAAGGTCAATGTTTTACTTCAGAAAAATCTGTCTTTCCTGTCAAGGAGCTAACATGAAAGGATCCTTCATAAATCCCAGTGTGATGCGTTTGTTTTACAATGCAAATGTCTAGCTGCAGTAATATTTATAGGCACTTAGAGGTGAGCTACAGTCCTTGAATAAATTATATATAATGAATCATTATTATACAAGAGAAGAATGTCAGGCAAATGTAGCCCAGAAAAAATGAACATATTATTTGAAATGACACAGGGAAACCACACAACATACTTTGCATCCTGCCAGACCAGAACTTTCTTTTTCTTTCTTTCTTTTTTCTTTTTTTTTTTCCATACATCACTTCTAGAAGCAGCCACTTTATTAGCCTGCTCTTGACAACTCTTGAAACTCAATTATGGACTTTAATGTAGTTCTTGGCTGACAGGTATTACCTTTTGACATTAGTAATAGCTGGCTCATCAGATGATTTGAAAAGCAAGAGAGTTATATTTAAACCCTTACAAAAAATAGTTTCTTTAGTGATTAGAACTCATAATAGGTGTTTCTATTGCCTCAGAAGCTGCTTCTTGTTTTGTGTAACCTTCTGCTTGTTATGTGGTACAGCACTAATTAACATCACTATATACTCCATTATTTGGGTCACAGTTAAAATACTGGTTTTCACCAAGCTGAGTATTTCACAGATGACTTGTTGGTCACCTGCTCGGGTCTGCTCTCTTGCTGAAGTTTTCAGAAAGCTAATTCCTACATAGCATTTAAGGCTTAGTTCTTCTGTCAGTCACAATGTGAGTTGGGTCTAAAATGATATGTCAATTGAAATTGATATTTCTGCTAATCTTTGCCCAGATGTTAGCTTCTGCAAAGAAGCTGAGCTTGCTACATAAGTAAGCCTCTGATTTAAGGTTGTGAAAATCCAGCATGCTTATGGGGCACTAAGGCATTAGCTAATGAAGGGAGACTGTAAATGACCGATCCCTGTCGTCGTTAGATTTAATACAGAGCACAAGAATGCCCTGATATTTCATTTAAAAATGTGACTGTCACTAACAACACCAAGGATTCTTGAATCTTTGTGTGTGCATCAACCACATTTCTTCTTGACTGATGTGATTACACATTTGTGACAGTTTAAACCTCTGTAAATCAAGGAGACAGAGGAGGTTTACTGTGAGGTTTTATCTATATTCTTACTTTTCATCTCAGCATCAACAACAGAATTGAATAAAGTCACTCATTCGCTTTCTATATTGCACCCATTCCTTGATTCATTTTTAAAGCCTTCTGATCCAGTTTTTTCAGCCCTCACCATATCTCTGATCTTCTTTTATAGCCTTCTGCATACCACTGATATCTAATGTCATGCAATGAAGAATTCAATTGAAAGGAAAACGTGTGTCTGCATTACTTGAGAACCATCTGTAGGGTACAGTGCTTTGAGTAAAAATCCTAGCACTGAAAGGTGATGATGGTAAATTAAATTAATGGTCAGATTAAGTGCTGCTGTGGGAATTCAGAAGTCAATGAAGCTGCTTAAAGGATTGATTAGTCATAGATATTTAGGGACTAAGTTTTATTCATACCAGCATATTATGGATGCTAAAAATTATGTGGGGCCAAGGAGGCACTGGTTAGACTCATGGAAGAGAAGTCTATCAAGGGTTCTTAAAGATGCTGCTTGGAGCTTGGCAGGTCCTTGAGCTACAAATTGCTGGAAATGAGAAGAATATTCAACAAGTAAATATTGTCATATTTCCCTATAGTCATCAGCTTTTGGCTCTTGTGAAGAACACTATGTTGGGCTAACCCAAAGCTTACACTGAATGAGTTAGCAAGGATTTGGTGACTGAAAGAACAGAACATCCTCAGTGCTTTATCATCCTGCTTCCTGGCACCCTCAGCCAGATCTGTCCGCTGGCCTTAGAACAACAAAGCCATTTCTCCTACTTACTCGAGAAATTCTTGAAGTCAGTGGAAATTTTGATTTGCAATATCTACTTTTTCAGAAGCCCCTTTTGACAGGTATGTGTTATATTTTCAGTGAGCAACAGAAGTCTTATTGTACCACAGGTTGATTTCAGCCATTCTTGAATGCTCCTCCAGATCCCACCCTGAATGGTAAGATTAGTAGATAAGATGGTATGATTAGCAAGATTACAAGATTTGCCTAAGAAGTCAAATGTAAGAGATTTGCCAAATGTAGCTAGGCAACAAATGACATCATCACAACACCCAGCAAATTTCAGTGGAATAACCCCTAAATAGACCATCTGATGTTACATAATGCTCTTTTTCACTGAGATGCTCAGGAACATGAGTTTGAAGTTATCACCAACCACAAAAATAGGCCACTGGCCCCTGCTGCATTAACAACCACAATGGTTGGTTACCCTCAAGTACATTGGTTTTTTTTTATCAAGTACCCAGGAATCATAGTGTCAGATTTGGAGGCTTGGAGCTGTTAAAGCCATGGGGAAGCATAGTGGTCATCGTGCCATCTTAATGTGGAAGTTTCAACCACCCAGCCAGATCAGGACAAAGTATGAAAAACATAATTTTGTTGTTTTTTGAAAAAAATAAATAAAAATGCAAGCCATTGTCTCCTTGAACTCATTTAATACCCTCCAAATGCAATGTTCTGTGTCATTTATGTCATCAAAGTGTTGCTTCCTGTGACTGTTGGGAGAATCATATCATGAACTGTCAAAATCCCATGCAGATCATTAGAAGCCTGGTGATGCTGATGCTTGAGAGAGGAGGTAAAGGCATAGGATGTGATACCAATGTCAAGCTTGATTGACTTGGAGAGCACCACTGAGAAAGGGAAAGATGGGACAGAATGAAAGGCAGCATCTGCCTGTTGTATAGACAGAGCTCCAGAGCCTTTCACTTCCCTAGAAAGATTTGTGCTGTAGGGCTGAAATGAACAATTCATTTGGTGGGTCTTCAGTGAGATGAGCACCATGTTTTTTCAAATGAGCATAAAATCAAACAAAATTACCAAATTTCTGAGTTATTTACTGAGTACTTATTTCTCTGCTAATTTACCTGCCTTTTAAATTAATCCAGGGAATTTGTGCTAAAGGCTGCAAACTTCTCAGCTCATTTTGTTGGTAATAACAATTTAGGGCCACTTATTTCACCTCAGAGGAGCTTATAGAAATTGCTCAGTTTGATACTGTCCAGGTATGTTAGCAAGTTCTTACTGTGAACAAAAATAATCATTTCTTTATCTTGAATACTGAGAATAAAAGCTACCTAGTGCTTCCCCTGCCTGCCCTGTGCAATCAGATCTGCAGGCTACTGATTTGTTTTCCTGATTATGCATTCCTGTGTCTTGACCTTTAATAGCTTACATATTTAATCTTGTGTACAGTCCTCGAAAGGAATTTTTTTTGTGTCCAGAACTACTGTCTAATTATAACTGCAATGCCTTACCTAAAAAGAACACCTAATTCTGCATGGAATGATGTGGAATGAAAAAGGAATCTGGGACTATCTTCATTGGTGGTTTTGTTTAGCTCAAGGGAGCACTTCCATAGCAAATCTGATCATCTCCACTCACCCTACACTGGTTCCCATCACAGAGCTGCCATGGAGCAAACCAGAAGGAACCAACCAGAAGCAGAAATAGCTTCCTCCACATGTGTACATGTGGGCAGTGGGTTCTCACCAGCATCTGTGTCACCTTGCAAATCATCTCCTGTTGTGCTGCCACACTTGCTGATGTCATTGGTTTATTCTTGGTGGTAAACTGAACCCAAAATCCAGCTGACTTCATCCTGTTTCCTTCCACCTTTGCAGTAAGGGACTGCACGGAGGGAGCAAAGGTAGGAAGGGGCAAAATCAATGGGATGTTCAGATATCCCCTGTTTTGCAGTGGATTTCACAATACCCAGGCAGGTTTCCTTAATATAGCAGTTTAGACTGTGCCCTTCTGCCTCTGGTCTCTAGTCTGCTAATGAGTTTTGCATTAAGCAAACATTGTCTGAACTAAAATGTTGTATTGTGTGGCAGTGACAGGGGGAGAAAACAAATTCCCACATCTCCTGCTCCCAAGTAGCTGTCCTTATTACTCACTATAAAATCCCTTTTTCTTTGTCTAGGAACCCTTTTTCTTTCCCGTTTCAGCAGTAAAAGTAAAGCATGATTTTGGTATTACATTGCTTCATGTTTGCTGGAGAAATGGGAGGTGGAGGTTCAAAAGTCCCTGAGGCTGAAAAAGGCAGAAGGTCCACATTTCTCTCCTTCTGGGTGAGTACTTCAGGAAGTGCACCAGAAAAAAACAACAACCAAACAACCAAACAAAAAAAAAGGAAGAAGTAAAAATTTCCTTAAGCAACAATACAGGAGACTGTCCCAAGCCTGGCTCAAAAAATAGTGGGTGGGTGTCACTATGAGGTGCTGTTGCTTCCTCCTGTTTCCAAGCTGGCACCACAAACCAGGCTGGGTTGGGTAGCAGGGTGTTGGTATGGCTGTGCTCTGGCTCCCAGGCTGCACCTGCAGGAGTGTTTTTGGCTGAGGCTGGCAAGCAATGAGGCTACTCTGAATGGTGGTGTACTGGCCCAATTTCCCTGCTCCAGTTTTCCTGTATTTGCAAGTCTGTGCATGAAGGCTGTTCTGCAGAGTAGCCGTGAGCAGACCCATTGCCTTTTAATGCAGTAATTACCAGATTGACTGCCTTCCCCTTCAAGGTACTGACCTACAGCAGCTTATCCAGTAATTACTGTGGAGGAAATCTATAATGTCTGCAATGTCTGCATTTACCACAGCTTTTTTATCAATTTCTTTTATATTTCTTTATATTTCTTTTTTCTTTTTTTTTTTTTTTACCCTTTTTCCTTTTTTCCCACTTCACCTGCAGATTTACCAGCTTTGAGAAAGAAAATCATGAGGGGGTTTGACTCGGTCATATGATAAAAAAAGGGGAAAAATTGAAGTTTAGTGGAAAATACAGATTCATATAATGGTTTTGGTTGGAAGGGACCTTAAAGATCAACTAGTTCCAACCCCCCTGCCATGGGCAGAGACACCTTCCACTAGACCAAGTTACTAAAAGCCCCATCCAACCTGGCCTTGAACACTTCCAGGGATGGGCCATCTACCACCTCTTGTGGCAACCTGTTCTAGTGTCTCACAACCCTCACAGAGCCCTGCCCAACCTGACCTTGAATGTTTCCAGGGATGGGCCATCTATCACCTCTATGGGTAACCTGGGCCAGTGTTTCACCACCTTCACTGATGGATTTTTTTCTTGCATCCAATTTAAATCTACCCCGTTCCAGTTTGAAGGCATTACCCCTTGTCCTATCACCACATGCCCTTGTAAAAGTCACTCTCCAGCTTTCCTGTAGGCCCCCATTAAGTACTGTAAGGCTGCTATAAGGTATCCTCAGAGCCTTCTCTTCTCCAGGCTGAACAACCCCAACACTCTCAGCCTTTCTTTAGAGGAGAGGAGCTCCAGCTATCTGATCATCTCCATGGCCTCCTCTAGACTCTCTCCAATAGGTCCACATCCCGGACGTCTAGTCTCACTAGAGCCATATTTGAATAATAAACCCCTTTCTACCAGAGATCCACGCAGGAAGTTACACAGGGCAGCATTAGAAACCAGTGAGAGATCCCAGGATGGCAGGTATCATTGCTGCCTTGCCCTGCTGTGAAGACTGCTGTTTGGCAGAGACACTTCAAGATGTGCTGGATGAGAGTGACAAAGCGAGCAGAGCACCATGTCCCTGCACAGGAGCTGGGTATTCACCTGTGTGCAACCACCAGAGACCTGCTGCCTCCCTTTCCTTTTCCCATAGCTACTTTATTAATAACCTGTTAACAAAACCAGTGAACAGTGTTGTTATTGTAGACACTTCAGTAGAGACTGGGATTAAAGACTGGAGTCATTTACAGGTTCTGTGTTTCCCTCTGTCTGATAATATGTGTGTATATAGTACATATGAGAACATGGAAAAAAACAGAGAGGCTTATTAATCTTCTCCGTTAAACAGGAACTCTGTAGAAGAGCCAGTGACAGATTTGTCTGGTTTCCTATCTTGGCCATGAACCTCAAGGCTCAACTAAACATACAAACAAAACAGTCTTGTGGATTAAGGGATATTCTGACATGTTTTCACTGTTTTTGTGATGTGCATAAGGATGACCTGAAATATTCTCCCTCTAAATTATTTTTTTTTCCTGTCTTTTCTCGGTTTTGTTAGAAATTCAGGAAGATGCTTTGACTGCTGGGCAGACAGTGAATGGGTGACATTGCAACAAATGAAAGGGAAGGAAAACTAGTAGTAGGACAGGATATTTTGGTAGTACAGGGTTTAATTTCTTTTCCAGCTGAATTCCTATTTCATTTTAAAATGTCTAACGATGTTTGTGAGAAAAACAATGTTTGCTAGAATTGATAATGAGTTTTCCCAATACTAAGGGTGTGAGAACCTGGGTTTCCTGTTATTTTTTCCCCAATAAAATAAGAAGGAAATGAGTAACCTTTAAAACTAAAAGAGGAAAAGCTTAAATGTTTTCTTTATTATGTCAGCAGAGTAGGCCCAAACTGAAAATTCCTTTAAAAGTCGCCTTTCTCTTTCCCATCCAGTCTTCAATCACTGAAGCAGTCACCATTCAGTCACTACAGGCTCCTCACAATCAGTGTGAATAAAGCATTTACTGAATTTGTGTCACAACACAGTAAGAAAGAACTTTTTAAAAGGAAACTTTATTTCAAATCATAGTCAACTTGTCACAGAAAAACACAGAGGCATATAAACTAGAAAGCCATTCTATGTGGCTTTCCTCAGGATTAAGCACTAGGAGTATCACCTTTGTGGTTTCCTGAAAAAAAATAGGTACTGGATACAAATATGGGATAAGCCCCCTCTTTTATTTATATTTTTTTGAGGTTTTGCACAGCTTCTCAGAACCAGGGCTGCTCTCTGAACAAAACATAAAAACACTGCTGCCCTTTGAGCACAGGCAGGGCTGTAACCACGCCTGAAATGGAAACGGTCTCAGCCGTGAAAGTACTAAAGCAGTGTACTGATGACAGGCCTGATTCTTAGAAACAGGGTTATGAAAGTACTCACAGCATGATGAAATGCTGACTAAGGAGCAGTTACGTAGGAGCATGACTGTGCATTTTGCAAGGAGGAAAAAGAAGGTCAGTGATTTAACTCCGAAGCTTTCGGGTCACTGAAGCAGGGCGGGCTGACAGCAACAGGGCTTTGTGCCGTCACTGAACCTTCTATGTGTGTGTGTAGGGCAGGGGACTTGCAGGGGGAATGAGAAGTGAAATTCTGGAGTATGAATAAAAGCATAGTTTGCTGGGTTCTGAGTTGTTTCTAATCACTGGAGGCTTCCTGTTACTCTCTCCTTATCGATTACATGTCACAAATGAGACAATCCCATTAAGCACCTGGCTAAACCGATAGGAACGGGATTGTTATTAGCATTAAGTAGCAAGTTATTCCTTTTGCAGAGAAATATGTCTAGACATTTTCTTTATAGGACACTAGGTTTAGTTCCCTGAACTTTGTCAGGTTGTAATTGTTCAGGATAACATTTCACACGTTCAGTTATTTAGCTCTGGTTGAGATATTAAGAAAGCTTCAGCTCCAACAGTTCATCAGTCTTTGGATGAAGAAGCTGTAAAAGGAAGTTCTTTCATTCCATGCATTTTTTCTTACAACAATGTGGATAAGGCTTTATAGTCCTATGTCTTGAAATAAAGGTTTGGGAATCATCATAGAAATCACCTGGATGTCATAATTGTGCCTTTTGCCATATTAATTAGAAGCAGACAAATAAAGCTTAAACCTTTTCAAACGTATCTGTATGATGGGAAGGGAAGGGAAGGGAAGGGAAGGGAAGGGAAGGGAAGGGAAGGGAAGGGAAGGGAAGGGAAGGGAAGGGA
>JANIJG010008898.1:0-48917 GCA_024611175.1 Megaceryle torquata | reverse complement strand
CTTTATGTTTCCATTATCTCCTTGACTGGCAGCTAAAGATAAGATGGATGAGAAAGATACTGCCTGGCAGTAAGGGTGTTATGATTGCTGTGCTTGTCAGAAACCAGAGCTGTGGAAGGCACCCAGTTCACTCATTGATTCACTCTGTCCAAATCTGGACACAGCTAAATGCACTTTAAAACCAAAACAAGGTGGGGGTGTGTGTGTGTGGTGGTGGTGGTGGATTTTATTCTTAATGAGCCTGAAAATAATGAAAAGGTTGTAAGTAATGTGTAGATTAAGTTTATTTCCTTTGCATTTCTGAATTACTTTGCTGTAATCAAGTACTGGTATGATGAGCATTTCTGAAATACAGAGAAATTTCTGAAAGCTAGATCCTTGCCAGGAGGGGCCAAATATTGTTTAGTCAATATGTTATTTTGTGCTTGCTTTGGTTTCATTTACTACAAAAAGGAAAAAAAACTCCCCAAGAGGATGTCTCATGTTAAAGTGACCCAATACCTGGATAGTTTCTCAACCTCTAAGGGAAACTATTTTCTGCTTTTCCACTATGTGGGTTCAGAAAATATTGAGTCTCTTTATTTGATGTTACTATAGGAAGGAACTGCCTTCCTGACAGCAGTGATGATCACTGTTTGCTAGCAACCAGTCCTTTTCAGGTATTTCCAGGTGTTACCAACATGTAACCACGCTCTGTCACCCTCTCTGGGGACACTGCCAGTGTATTTTAACTATTCTGCTCTTTTTACTTTCTCATTTGCTTTTTTTTTTTCTTCTGCCTTTGTACCACAATGATGACAGTATGGCAAGTTTTGTGAAGGAGAATTTCAGGAAGATTTGCACAGGAGCATGTTAGTGACTTTTCCTGATGGGTATATCTCTGAAATAAGGACAAAGAATCAGTATTTTTTTTTTCAGTAAGCCTATGATTTACCACTGAATCCATACTAAAGTAATTACTTTTCTTTGGTATCAGTAACCGTAAAAAGTACTTGATAAAGCTCCCTTTTGCTTATGAGAATGTGAAACCTTCCCATTTGAAAAATAAGATATTTTCTAACTTCCAAATCATTACTTCAAGTCAGTTTCATTTTCTTATTCTGATTCCCTTTTTGGATGTGGATGCTCACAGCATACAATGTTAACACACATTCAGAATATATGTTATGATTTTGTCTGGTGAAATACTGTGTTAAAGAATAAGAATAACATTTTTTTTACAAAGTGGAAGTAATGAGCTAGTCACTTCTATGTTTTAAAATATTCAAAGTGAAGTAAAATAAAACCATCATGAAACACTTTGATTTTTTCCTAATGGAAAATTAAAGGAACTTAAGGAAAAAAGTCTAAACCAGTTTTAGTAAAAAACAGCTAACAAGTACCTGGAAGGTATTGTTATAGTCTCTAAACAGCTGATATTCTAAATTGAAGTAATTGTGATATGTATTGAAATGAAGAGAACAGAAAGGGTAATGAAAAGAAAGGAAGACTGCAAAAATAAAGCTGATTTTTTAGGGAGGCAAATATCTCACTTTTAGCATTAGCCAAACTAAACTTGCTACTAATAGCATCGCTGGTTAGTGGTATGTTTAACATAAACATGCTTTGTCTATATCATCTCTTAGAAACTGGTTTCTAATCTGGTCACTCTGTGGGCAGTATAGGAAGAAATCAAGAGAGACAAAATAATTTACCTAAGGATGTTTTACTTTCAGAGGTTTTGAAAAATATGTATCTCAAAACATTGTCATCTCTTCTGAGAGATGCAGCGCTTGTTCCTTTCCAGGCTGGTTAAAAGCCCTGCTGGGTAGAGTTTCACTTCACAGCTTCTGTCAGTATATCAATGGTTGGACTCTTTTTGAACAAAAAGAATAGAGATTATCTCTTCTTTCTCTATATGCTCAGTTGCAAAATTCCAAGTGAGATTTGCGTTTGATCTCTCTGTTGCTGGAAATGTGTTTCATGCAAAAAACAGCGTCTAATGGGACATGGGCCAGTATGTAAAATATGCTGGACTTGGTAGCTTAAGGTTGCCACTGTAAGCAATTCTCAGTACTTACCTTTCAGCACCTTGACATCTTTGATATGACTAAACTTTTTCAACGAGATTATTTTCACGTACTTTTCATTTTGGAAACGCAAGTGATTTCTAAATGCTAAGGGTAGCTTTGGTTCCCATTACTTGGTATGATTGTCCTCCCGAAGTCAAAATTACTATGAGTTTATTTGGAGATTTTAAGTATCACCAATCTTCAAATGCTATTGCCTGAAAATGATTGTTGCTGGAAAATGCTTTACCCTTCTGCTGGCTATAACTGGCTCAGCATTAAGGAAAGATCTGAACATATACATAAATAAAGGGATTTGAAATTTTGTAGGAAATTGTTGTAGAAACATCAGCTAGGGTGAAGTTATAGAGCACTTCTGTTCCTGCATGGAGATATCATAAAAGAAATGTCATTTTATATGCCAAGTGACAGTGTTGTGGCAATGCAAATTACAATTATAAATGTAACAGTAGTTATTTACAGTAGAATTAATTTCAAATACTGTTCCATTTTAGAGAGGCTCAACAGGGGAGCTCATCCCTTTCCTCCAGATACTTTATTTTGTCATTCTAGTTTATTACTTTCATTGCTTCTTTCAACCCTCATAAAGTCTATAGTCTTGTATACTACTGCTGTGCTTACTGACTTGAAAAGTCATTTTCAAAATCAATGTATAATAATTATTTTTTAAATTAGATACAGCTAATCCGTGACACACATCATGTTAACACTGATAGGACATGACATGAAAACCTGTTAAGCCTACTATTACTGAGAGTTTAATTTCTGCATTTACCCCTTTCTGTAGTAATAAATTATCCTCACTAATTTAGCTTAGATTTGGTGAGTTGTTCTCAGTTCCGTGTGAGTATTCTTGTGAGTTGAAGAACTTAAACCACCTCTTTCCTTGTGCTTAATCAGTGCAATAGTTCCCATGTAAAAAGCCCACATAGCAGAAAAAAGAAAAGTTTTTTCGGATTTCACAGAGTCACGACATAGACAAGTAGTTTTGAAATATCCATAGATTTATTACACAAAGAAGTGCTTTCCAGCGTTCTGTATTGATCCATGTGTGCTGGCAATACAAGAAATGTGGGGAAATCTCAACTATGTGTGTTCCTACCCACCTTTGTAAGGCACATAGAAGTTTGGTCCTCATAACCAGTCTGATAATCTGTTTTTTCTGTCTGAAAGGAAATATTTTTTTCTCTATTTTTTAATTTTTTTTTTAATACAAATAATTACTTAACATCTGATAACTTTCTATCATGCTTGGTTCAACAAAAACTAGCTTGTTCTAACAAATGTCTGTGTATTTGTCCAGTGGAATGTGGAAGTTTTTGTATTCATCCAGTTGTATTATTGATTCTCAACTTTCTGAAAAAGATTGTGTGCGAGAGCTCTGCTTAGCAAGTGAAGCTGCTCGCTAAGCAGGCGGGCAATATATCACAGAAGCAGCCTGTGTGTGACTAAGAAATACCCAGATAGAATACGTGAGTTGCTAATAAACTAAGGAACACACAAAAATGGATGTAGTCTGCATAGTACACTCATTGTAAAGGCAATATTCCACATACTTTATGATATCTGTGCAAGAGGGACAGGAGTTTTGTGAGAACTTCTCTTCAAGAAATTCTTAGATAAGATGTTTAGGCTGAGGGAGCAGGGAGGGAAAGAATTGACATTTTGCATGTTTTCCATTTGAGGACTTGAACATCCGAGTCTCTAAAAATTCACTCTTCTCTGTCGTGCACACTAATTTATCTCTGCTGGATGTTTGCCACTTTGGATTTGGTTCTCTGGAGCTTACCAGTCGTATCACCAGGTGCCTCTAGTTGGATTCGATTGTTCCACTCCTAGCCCTTTTCTGAGGAAGAGTTATTCTGGCTGCCATTTCAGAATATGATTTATAACTATTTTTATATTTAGTTAGGATGAAAGCTGCGAGATACCTGCAAAATGGAAGGTGCTTTGATCCTGTCTCCCTTTAAATATTTATATGAAAGAAAAAAATAGTTTTTAGAGCTTCTGAATAGCAGAAGCCAAGATCGCAGTGGGATGCCAATTAACTATCTTCTGACTTGCTTTCCTGTTTGCCATTTGCCCTTGCTTATGTGGACAGTACAGATGCACATACTGCTTATTTACTAAGCGCTCTTATTTTATTTATTGTGGAACATATATAATTTAGTCTGTAGTTAAAAGTATCAAATTAAGGTTACCAGAAGTTAACCCATAGAATTTGTGATGGCTGTGTTCAACTTGAGTGCATTCTCACTGCTGCAAATAACAGTTTCTTCTGTTATTTTAATATGTGAAATTAACCTACTATTCTAGGTTAATGGTCATGCTTAAAATTTTAGCTGTGCATTTATCACTTCATAAGCTTGCATAATAAATACTTCAAGTTTTTAGAGAACTCAATTACATTTCACTATTTTAACAGCTATAGTACACATTATGCATAAGTGCTGTAGAATTTTTTTTCTTTGTGGCATAGCCAAGAATAAAATTTTTCCATCTCTATCATCTTGCAGAAATATAGAAAGGTGCCTTTTTGTATTTTCATTTTTAACATTCTGTTTGCTTAGTTTTAAAAGACTAATTTCTACTCTTTCACTAAGAAACCTGTTTAATCTCAATACCTGTATCACACTGTCAAAAAGTCTGCTGTGATAACTAGATTGCTATTTTGTCTTACTTTTGCCATGTTACTTCTGTCAATGGAAGCAGAAGTCTTTAGATACTTCAGACCAGTACCCCGATCTTTCTTCAAGAATCAGCTACAAATTGGTGGTCTTGCTTCTTAAGTAATTATTTCAACTAATTGATGGCTTTGAATATTTTTCTCTAAAGGTCCTTTCTCTTTCCTCTCTGTAGTAGGAAACAGCCAAGAGAGGTAAAACATCTGGAATTTAAAAAGCAGACTCAAATGGCTAGCATTTTTCTAAGGTCCTGGAAGTTTTGTTTGGTTTGTGGTTTTTTTTGTGTGGGTGTGTGTGGGTTTTTTTTGTGGGTGGGTTGTTTTGTTTTCTTTATTTTTTGGTTTGGTTGTTTTTTTCCCCCCCAGAATGGATACACTTACCTATTTCCATTTCTGGAAAACTAGGCCATTTAAGGCACTACAGAGTAAAAAGTCAAAAACTTTAGTGTACCTCTAATGGCAAGTGTTTTGAAAATCTTAGCTAACACTGCTGTTGTGGCATTGTAATAGCAGAAGTCTCTAACTGACCAAGCCTATCATCTCTGAAATAATCCAGAGTTCAGTTCTGTTATCCTCAAGTTTTATCTGATAACAGGGTAATCTTAGTGAGCTAAAAAATGAAGTTTACAATTCCTTTGGAAGTGACAAAGCACTAATGATGCTGACTCTAAAACACTTGAGTGTATTTTATCCAGCATTAGCTCTGAGCTTCTTATGAGTTATTCATGCTTTACAGTGTCAGTTTTACTTGGCAATAAAATAACTGCACCTTTGAAGATCAGTCTTCAGTGCTGTTTCAGCAGAAAAAGCTGTGAAGTGTCCTACAGCTTGGAAACTGGGTCCTTTACTTTCAGAAATGAAGGGTCAGAGTCTAGAAACTGGATGACTCCTTCGACATAGTTTTGTTGTAAAGGCATATTCTTACCTTGTGTTAGCTGACATGTGAACATATGTGGAGTGGAATTCTAAAGGAGATAATGCAGTTGATATGATTTCAATGTGTTAATAGTTGAAGGCAAAGATTATGTTGAATCTTTTTCTGGTAATTCTTTTTATAATTTAAAAAAAAGTTCTATTGATTATTAGAAATCTTGAAATAGGATTTTTTTCCAGTGGAGAGCAAGCTTGTGTTAGAAATATAGGGGGGTGGAGGGTGGGGCATGTGGGGAAGTAAAGGTTGATAAACAAAGATCTCATGAAACAATTGTTATTATACTCCACTTTTATAATATTCTACTTCTTGCACAGGATTGCTGGTCCAAAATGGAAAGCTTTCTTTTATTTCTTTGTGTAGTATTAAGAAAAAGATAGTATTGATCTTTTTTGGGAAAACAATTGTCAAGAGCAAATGTACTCCAAATGAAATATTAGTCTAAGGGAAAATGGTTAGAAGCTGGCTATGTGAAATTGGGTGTGAGAGGGTTTTTTGGTAGGTGGATTGCCTTTTTTTTTTTTTTGGCCATCAGCATTCAAACAATTTTCAGAGGATTTTGTTTGGCAATAGTTTCAGAAAACATTATATAAGCCACCAAATTTGAAAAGCAATTAAGTTTTCAGTGCAGCTTTTATTTTCTGAGGGGTATGGTGCCTATGGTGTGGTATGGCTTGTATTTAGTTGTACCATTTATTTAAAGATGCAATACATATTCATTAATTAAGCTTTGTGAAATAAGAGATTTCCATGTTGATTTTCTTAAATGAGTGGTAGTTTAAATCTGTCTAAACTATGACCAGCAATAATGAAAGTTTTAATTTCTGCTGTGCTCTGTAAAATAAAACACATTTACAGTAACATGGACATAATTGTTTACATTTATTTCCTACCCAGGGGTCTTATTTTGGTCACTAGACAGATTTTTTTTTTTGTCACTAGACAAAAAAAGGTTAAAAGCAAGAACGCTAGCAAAGTTAACCGTAAAAGACAATGCCACGATGTAATTGTACATCATAGGAAAGCTGGTTTGTATTTTGTGGTTTGTTTTAAGTTCCTCCAGATATTTAAAGAACAAATCCTAAAACTCTTATGGCAAGTCTTATTCATTACAAGACATCCTGATGGAAAGTTCGAACTATGAAGATGTGGGAATTTGCCCCTGCTACTGTAACATAAGCCTCACATTTGTGAGACGAGTACTGAGGAGAATGCTAGTAAGGAGAACCATATATTTTTATTCTTCTTGTTCAGAAAACTGTATTTACTACAAAACTTAACTTGTGGCTGTTGGGCTTAAGTTGTCTTAAGCCTCTGTACTCTCGTAAAGAGTTAAAAAATTTAAATATCAAACTGCACAGTTCTGATTTATTCCTTGAAGTAATGTTTCCTTGGGTTGAAGCCACAGAAGAATGAGAACTGAATGGAAAGGGGAAAAACAGAATTACATGAATGAAATTACATGGCCTGACCTAGTTTTCATAGGCTCTATGGGCTTGAATGACTGAAGTAACATAATTTTAAAAAATTAGGTTAAAATGTGTAGGGGTTCTTTGCATTTTGTTTCTGTCTTTATTATTATTTTACAGTTAACAAATACAATAATCAGATAACGTTCAGTTTGTTATATGTTGAAGCTATGAATTTTTGAATATCCTATTTATCAAATAGCCCTCTTTTGCTTTGTTGAAGAACATCTCTCTGCTCTTTTTATAAGCAGATTTAAGAATAATGTAAGGCTGTATCTGTTGGTCACTACTGTAGCCAAGGGCTTTACACTCTTCGATATTACCAGCGAAGAATGAAACTATAATTTTATTCCCTAGCTAGACTGGAATGGAGAGTATTCCAAAGGGTAAAATATGAGTAGTACAAGAAATAACCAAACCAACACCCCAACACTTTCCCTCCCCCCTGCAACCAGTTACTCCTTGGTACTGATGTAATGAGATTATTTTTAAAAATAAGTATTATTGAGGCCAGAAGTTTTTATAGACTTGTTGGAACTTAGTTTACACAGTTGACTTGTAAAGACACTGGGCTGCTGCTGCATGTGCTTATCCGTTATCTTTTCTGAAGTTTTATTGGCATTGCTCCTCATTTACACTGCCATTACCACACACTTAATAATGTTCTAGAAAATACATGTAATAATAGAAATCTAGAATTGAATTGATGACTGTTGAAAAAATGGAGCCAGGGTAAGAGATAATAATTTGCACTTACAGTATTAGTCAAAGCTCCTAAAATGATCCTTTTACTTTAGGAAGTATTCCAAGTAATATTTATGTTATTATGTAACCACTGAGCATCCGAGACAGGAAAAAACTTTGCTGTATCATTAGAATTCTTTGTTTGTGTGTGTGTGAAATGAGGTTTTCAATATTTTCAATACACATATACATGCATGGCATGTTTTAGAAATCTGAATTTTTTTGACATGACTTTCATGGTAAATCCTAACACACACACCACACCCTCCCCCCAACTTGTTGCAAGGAGCAAGTGGTGTAATAATAGACAATTAAGAAGTTGTTCCAGCTTTCCACCATAATTTTGCTATTAAGGAGTACAGAAAAGTAAAAGCTGGAAGAAATAACAGAGGTTAGTGAATGGAGAATGTTTGGATGTGAATTATTTGTCAGCTGTGATAGTTTTCTTCTCTTGCATTTTACCCTTTCTGAGGCTTTTGCTTGTTTGTCTGGTTTGTGTTTTCAAAACTCGGGAGTTCTTAAGGGACAAGTATTGTATGTAATAATATACTTTTCCATTGCCTCAATTTTCAGAAGCCCTGATCACGCTTGGAGATCCCAAGCACAGTTAGTACGTGTGATGTTTGGTACACTGACAATTTAGGGCAGAAAAATAAGAAACTGCCTGCTGTGTAGCATAGGAGATTTGTCTTGCCTATGTCAACTGAAATTCTAATTGGAAATTATTTGTCTGTGTTTTCTTTGGCTCCTTGTCCTAGGCTCTGAACTGTATTTCTATGCTATTTTTTTTCCACAGGTGATTTTTATCTGTAAGCATAAAGAATATATTATCCTTATACCCTCTACCTATTTTAGAGAATTCTGTGCTAATGTTTACTGAAAGCACTGAGGCTACCACTGACCATCGTACTAGAAGATAAAAATGAGCATTTTAAGGATTAAATGATACTTGCTCTCTTTTTTTTTCTTTTTTTTTCTTTTTTTTTTCCCCTCCTCTGGAATTATAGTTTATTTCCTGAAATATTGTTCTTGGGCTTCAGCAGTGTTTTCCATCAATGACACTTTACTGGAAGTGCCATAGAAAGAACTAAAATTCTAAAAGGAATAGCTGAGAAAAGCTACCTTGCCTAAACCTGTTTCTGGGAAAACCTCTGCAGAGCAAACCAGCTCTACAGACTTCTCTGGGATCTAAAAAAGAAAAGCTCTGGAGTTGTTAATTTTCTACATAGTGAATAATTTGACTATCTCATAGCTAAGAAAAAATTGCACCTGCTTTTTGATTTATCTCCAAACATAGGAGAATTACTTACCAAAGGAAAAAAAACAATTGGTAAATTCATACTAGGTATGTTCTCATGCCATTCTGTGCGATCTTCTGACCACTCCGATTTGAACTGTAGCGCATCTTGAAGCAATTAGCTCATTTCTACTCTTTGGAACCCAGCACTGAAATTTCAGTTACCCTAAAGTCAGTGTCATTGGGAAGTGTCTGATCTTCCCGGATTTCCAGATTTCCTGTTTCTAAACAGGAGTAATGTTTGTCTGAGAGGAGCCTCTCAGTTTTTAATGCGCTAGTTTTGGTTTTCTTACAGGAAGACAGTATAGAGGATGGTTGTACACTGTGACCAAAGCTTATTTGGATGTAAGTGGTAACGTTGCCAGGATACTTTAGTGTAAGTTTCTATAGATTTCTTGCCTGTATATATTATGGAGGGAAAATTGTTATTAAAGTCTGTATTTTGGCTCATCTTTTCCTTCAGAGATTTCAACCTTGTGCATTTTCAGGTTATGTAAGGTTAACAACTATTATTTTTCATCATGAGAATTGCCATAGAGACATCTTTTTACCTTCTGGTGCTATGTGGATGCATCAGAATGTCATCTTTCATTTGAAATAAAAATGTGTTTCTAATCTATTTGATTCTGATTTTTCAAAAAGGAAACTGTAGAACACGTTAAGAATAAAATTGAGATTTGAGATGTCCGAGAAGACACAGAAGATTGTCTTCAAGATAGCCAAAACAGTTTGGATATGCAGGAGTCAGTCTTTTAATATGTCCTCTGTCATCATTTCCTTATGTACTTGCAGGCGTGTTATTCTCACATAATATATCTAGCCTTTTTTGTTGACAGAAACAGGCTTTGGATTTGGGAAAGCATTATGGCTGTTTTTTGGCTTTGAAATTCCATCACCTCCTCCATCATGTTTGTGCTGTAACTCTTGTAAGGGAATTTCAATTTCAGTGCACTTGTTTGTACAAGATCCCAGCATAATAGTATTCATTAATGTCTTCTAGTGAATTTTGTAATTAAAATGCAATACAACAGTTTATGAAGTGATAAAATGGTCAAGACTGTCCTGTTATGACTTAGCACTTAACTACACATCATTATACGGCATTAGCCACACAGACCTTTTATTATTGCATCTGAACCTACAGAGGATTCTGAAACTAGGGAATATAAATTATGGTAGACTGAATCCATAAATGAATGAAAGGAGAGTTTGCTGAATAGTGGCCTTGTACCTTGGAATTTTCTTCAGACTTGTACTTCATATGATGAAATTGTCCTGAAAAGTTCAAAGGTCAGAGTATTGGAAGGACAAAGGAGAATACATGGGATTTAAGTGATCTCTCCCTCTTCCAAATCACAGTAAAGGCAGCTGAAATGTTGAATTATTACAGTTTGACATAAAAATAGCTCTGGTTGCTAGGCAATGGTGAAGACTTGTTCTATAGGAAAGATTTGTGTTGCCCAGGATCTAAAATTGTATGCCTGTCATGTGTGTGTTTATTTTTATGTATATAAATGCATTTGTATATATATTTGCTAAATTCATAAATATGTATGAACTTGAAAGTTTGCATACCCTTGTTTTTGGGTGTGGTTTTTTTTTTTTTACATTTCTTAGATAAAATTTTTCTTTTACCAAAAACTTACTCCAAGTCCTCTCATTCCTGTCATGTCTGGAGTGCCTCAGTTCTAATTTTTGTTTCTCATTTCCCATATCCTGTTTACTGTTTGGCTTCTAGGTTCTCTCCTTAATTATGCAAAAATCTCTTCTCCTTTGAAAAACCAAACAAAGAAAAAAGCAAGAAACAAAACGGGAAACATTTCACATAAAATATGGGAATGCAAAAGTTATAAGTTTTCACAGCTAAAATATTGTAGATAGTTCCTGATATCTCAGTGGTGTAAAAACATATAATCATCTTATCATGCTTCCATGAAAATAAATATGGATTTGAGTTATACCCACAGGATTTATCTACTTAGACTTGTGTCTTGGTTACATCCCATTTGTTCTTGGTTTCACAACCACTGTGGGTTTTTTTAGCACCTGTTCTTATATGATCCACTGTTGTGCAATTATAATGGATTTGTTAGATTTCAGTATTCTTGACCTCCTTTTACTTCCTTTAAAGGTAACATCAGAAATGTTGCTCTCACTTCATGGTGTTCAAATAATTCAGGGACCAACCAAAGCTTTAGTTTTCTCAGCCACCCTCTTAGGCTATCCTACATGGGTTGCTGCGTCTTCATCTCAGCTCTTAGAGCCGGGTAGATCTGAATTAACTGCCATAGCAATACTTGCTCTTCCTAGAAGGAATCTGAATCTCAGTTTGAATTGGCAAGTTCATTCATGCACATAGAACAGTATGATTTTTTCAGTGATTGTTTGTCCATCAGTAGAGAAATGTGCTGCTTTTATTCGTTAGAAGTCTTCTAAAAGTGGTGTGTACCCCCAACTCAAATCTAAATACAGACACAACCAATTTGCAAGAGGATTTCTGTAAACAGGAAAATGATAATTCTTTTTTGCATACAGAATAAGTCAGAAGCATATGTAAACTTATTTTGACAATGGCAAAAATGAGAGCTACAATAGGGGACTTTTAAACTTCATAAACGGGAAGCATAGCAGTGGGTGAGGAGTGTGTCAAGCATACTGCAAAGAGGTGGAGTACATATTTATCAGTCTATTTGAAGGTGGTACTAGAGCTTCTGTTTCATCTGCTGCTATAAAGAGGCAGTATCAGAGCGTGAAATTAGCAGTCAAGTAATACATATGCCATAGCCAAAAGCAAAGCAATTAGCTACACAGATCCACAGAGTCTATCTGCTGATTCTGTTGCATTTTCAGCTCTAAAGTTGATGGATTTTCACTCACTGAGCGGCAAAGGTAGTAAACAAAATTCATCTACTGAAAAATAAGTATTCTAGCCTGCAGCAGCAACTCAGCCTTGTAATTTCAGTGGGCAATATGCTGTGTATAGCATCTCTAGTGAATGGTAAACATGTGGTGTTTGTGTGCTGCAGACTAAAACACAAACTCCTGTTAAACTCAGTTGGAACTTGTACTCCAATGTAGATCTTCATTTGTGTGTGTGTTAGAGAAAACCATTCAGCAACTTGGTTCCGCATTTGAGACCAAAGCTCATGAGTGCTGTCTTGTGGTCTTCAGTTACATAGTGTGTGAACTGTATTTAGGTGAGGATTGGAGTTTGCTGTCTTAGACCCAGGAAAAGTATAGTTTTTAGTTCACTGCGTAAATGATCATAAATATACTGTTCTAATACACTGTCGAGTTTATAAAGTATCAAAATATGTTAAAACCCCCAGTTTGAGTCCATTCTCATTTTTCTGCTTCATGTTAAAACTAAATCAGTAAAAATTTGCAGTCATGGCTGAAGAATGGTTTTTATTTTTGATTGCAGAAACATGGTATTAATACAGTATTACTTAAAGTAAATAAATCGTGGTCGGTGTCATAAAAATTGCCTAAGAAATTATTGTATTGCTCAGATTTTTATATATAAAGTAAGGAAATCTTAAGACTTCTGGCATTTTTCCAGTCACAGTCATTTTGCTAGACTGTAATAAGATACACAGTATGCACTGTATCTCAGTTAATAACCATTTGTAGTTTAAAAATGTTCCTTGTAGACATGTTTTTGTTCTGGTTGTTTGCTTTTGTGGGCAGATACAGAGTAGCATCCACTGTTCTGTGAGACCAGGCACATATGGAAGACAAGTCTTAAGCTCTGTCTGTCAAATCCTTATGAATGGGGTTTTAATTCTGGGAATTTAACCTATAATCAGGGTAGCAACATATTCCAGTGGAAAAGATCTTCATTTGACATATCATTATCACAGTAACAGCCAGCTGTCCCTCAATTACAGGATGACACTATCTATTTCAGCCTTTCTAAACAAATTAGAATGTTTCCCTTTATATTTGTCTAAGGACAATTTTGAAAAGGAGCATATGAAGAATGGCAAATAAAAAAAAACCAAACAACAAAACCAAAAACCAAACACCACCATAACAGAGCACCAATGCACATGTTTCACAAATCTTTTTAAAGTAATCAGGCAGAGATGTTTCCATTCTGTATCTATATTCACAAGATGTAACAACAAAGCAAATGTTAAGACAGTGGGAACACAAACGTGTAGAGGCCAGATTTTGTTCATTGGCTTTAAATCACTGCGTTATTTTGATGTTTTGTCTGTCTTCTTTTCTTTAGCTCCTTTTGCTTCTACCTGTAAGCTAGCTGATACATGGAGCATATTCCTTGACACAGCCATGTGTATAACTTGAGGTTTTTAACACAAACCTTGTATGTATGTATTGTGGTGGGTAACTGTCATCCTTTTAGCTTTACTGATTCCAAGCTTTTAATTTCTTTATGAGTGTTTGTTTGCCCCGCTTTGTTTTTCTTTTTCTTCTGAATTTAGCCAAACGAAAGAAAAACATTATTTTCAATAACCCAAGTAAATATTTTCCTCTTATTGATTAAGAACAAAAAGAACAGGCTTGTAGCCAAGATCCATATAGCCAAATATTTTGCAACTAGTAGTGAAAAATGTATGCCTGTAGAATATTTAAACAAGGGCTGCTGTATATAACCCTCCCTCCTATTGCTTTCCAAACCTTCAGATGTTTTCTACTTGAGTGATTTTTCTTAGCCTAATATAGTTGGTGAGCATTAAACAACTCGTGGTTGATTTCTGTTCCATTAAGTTTTTTCAGTTTCTTCTTAAACCCAAATAAATTTATAGCATCTATAGAATCAAGCTTTTTTTTTTTTTCTCCAACTGACTAGAGTGCTGTGTTCAAAACCATTTAAGTTTATAATCAAGCTACTCTTTAGGTGTGAAGTTTGATGCAAATAAAAAAAATGCAGTATAAAGCTCAGGGCAAAGATAACTGTTGTTAACATTTCTAAAAATAAAATTTAAACAGTGTGAATTTAAGCTTCTAGTAAAAAGCTTGTATTTTATAGGTGATTAATAGGCACTTGCATTTCCATGTGTCAGAGGAGAAATTTGTACTTTTCTCTTGTTCAGGCTGTGGAGTTGCAGGAGCTTTATCAGTGATACGCAGCTGCTTAAGACCTTCAGATCAATATTTTCTTTACTGCACAAACCAAATCCTCAAGGGTGCAATCAGATTGGGTAGGAAATTGCTTTCTTCCTGCCCTTTTCTACACACATATCTGTATTCAGTTATCATAGAGCACTTGTTATCTAAGGAAATTAAAACTGGATGGAAGACATTGTATTGCTTGATCAATAGGATCCAACTGCTCTAGTCTTTGGGTTTTTGCGCATCCTATGTGAAGGAGTGTTCTGTATTTTCTTCAGGCAAAACTAAATAAGAGATGTTTTTCTTCTGGTAGACATGTATCAATGCATTTATCACGTTACTATAGCATGCTTTTGCTTCAAGTTCCTATTTTTCAGGTAAAGCTTTAGCTTATTTTCCTTTTAATACAAATTGTAAACATTCTTATGGAGGTTAGAATTGTTCTGGTAAATTTGTAAGCACTTAGTTAAGTGATACAATGTAGTTTTAGTTGTCAAGCTATTATATAGTAATTGGTAGAGTTACTGGGGCAATTAAACTTAACAAAAATTCTGTATGTACATATTTTACTACAAAAATGATCCCTGATGTGGAAATATATTCAGAAGGAAGTCAAGATAGAGGTAATTATAGAAGGGGGAACTTACATGAATAGATGTACTTGGGTGGGTTCTGGTTGGTGGGGTTTTTTTTTTTCTTTCATAATAGGTCATTGAGTTGCTCATCAGAGAGAAAATTAATTAGAATCACTGTCACTGTTCTATTTTATAGTTCCCAAATAGCATAAATTTTTTTTCTATTGAAAAAATGGTGAGAAAAGAAGTCTGCAGGGTTTAATATTCTTTGATTTTTTTTTTTTTAATTTTTTAAATGATCTGAGACACACATTTTTGCCTTTATGGCTACTGAAGATAAATGAAGTGTAACTCAGAATTATGGTTTGAAAATGCTAAAAGAATATGACACTAGTCTGGGAGACAACTTTCTATATTGTAGAAACTTCTAGTGTCATTTTACAGAATGAAATTCAAACAAGTTGTTTCTTGTCTAAAAAAAAAAAAATTGAAATGGCCTCTCAGTGTTTTTCCACAAAAAACCCCAAATAAAATAATTTTGTTGATTAACTTCCTAAATTTTGATTTAATCCTACTTGAGTTCAGTGAACCAAGTCTCAGTGTCTGTAATTCAATGTGATGGAAATGCATTGTATTCTTAATTTAATCCAACAACTGAAAAAAAAAAATAATCTGAGAAATAGAAATATAAATAATATTTGAATCTAATAAAAAAAAGAGTTGAAAGTACTACTTGGTACTATAAAAAATTGAAGATCTGTGTGATTTGATGTTCGAGTTGTTCTCCAAGATACGTCGATTTAAGTAATGTGAAAGTTCTCAGTTGTAGACCTTCCATCAACAGTTTTCTCTGTTTCATAAATGTACCTTTCAAAAGTGTTGCTGCTAAATATTAAATAAATTGCTATCATAAGACTATTTGGAAATTTTCATGTACCCTTTAATTGTTACTGTTAACATAATAGCTGTTAAAAGATCTTCTTGGTACAGTTTGAACTCTAGAATAGTGCTTCAGAAATTCTCAAGGAGATTTTTGTTTTTCATAGTTAAATATTGCTTTTGTTGGCATCTATTAAGGATGTGAGGTGTCCCCTTTCTACTTTCAGTCCAGTGATTAACATGCTGTACTGGTTACAGTACTGGTTAATACAGTGATACTAAAGCTTATTCAGTGCTGGATATTAGCAAAGTTGAAGCGTAAGATGGGGATCTTAATATTCAGAAATCAAAGCAGATGGAAGCAATTATTGTTCCTAATTATCTAATGTCTAATGTTCACCTTTTACGCTTTAGGCTAACAAAAGAATAGAACACAAACTGCTTTTGTACAGTTCTCCGACAGTAAATTGGTCTCCTTAAATTGACAAAAGATCTTACTTTTGTAGACACCACAAGTCTCTGAAGAAAAGTGATGCAGTACTCTCTACTAAATTCTAAATTATTAGCTTTTACTTTCTAAAACTCAACAAGGAAAAATAAATTAATATTTGAAATGCAAAATTTTTATTCTGTCCTCCATAAGACAGAATTATTTTTCTTCACATACAGTAGTAGTAGTTCTGTAGATTGAAGAAGAATACAGACTTTGGTGGGCAGGAATCCAGATTGATTTTAACCACTGTACTCAGGAATTTCTTAAAGATGAACTGAAGTAGCAATTCCATTTTTTGACTGAGAATTTATTCAGATCCACTTATCCTAAAAAATATGTTATTCATGTTAAAATGGATCTCCTCACAGCAAGGTCAACTTTCTTTGGGCTTAGAAGTCTGATTAGTTTGTGGATGAAGCTACTGTCCAAGCTTTGTGCAGTTTTGCTTTATCTGGGAGCTGTCCCTCTGCTCTATTTTTTCTCTTACATTTGAAGATTGAGTTGCTGGTAGCAGGCACAAGAAATCAATCAAAAGAATTGAATTGGTAATCTGTTTTCTAAATGGCAAATTTGCTTCAGGAATTCTTATCATGAGATAATGTTTTACAAAAATACTGCCAAAACTTGGTTATGAACTAGCTTGAATTTTATGATGACCCTTTCTTTTCCTTTAAGGAAGGGTAAAAATAATGAGGACATGGGCTAAATTTACAGAGAAGTACTGTTTTGTAGCCCAATGGAAACTAATTAGAATAGAAAACCATCAAAGGACACGCTATAAGGAGCATGTTTTACGTATGCATGAAGTAGCATGAGGTTATTTTGACAAGGACTCTCAAAAGCTATCTCAGAAGCAAGTTCAAATCTCTGTACGCTTTATTTAGCAAGGCAAAAGTTTCTGCTTATATATACACTACATGAAAGAGGAATGTTATTCCATTCATTAGTGCTATAGCTTAAAACATGTCTCCCAATTGCAGATCAGTTTTCTTTACAGGATTCCTGAATGCCTTTCAGTTTCCTTGTATCTGCTTTTTAAAATTGGAAAAATAGTTAAATAACACATCTGTGCTTTAAGTAATCTAAAGGCAAATATTTCAAGGCCATCAGTGTTCTGAGTAAATCCTGAAGTGTGCGAGAGATTGCTATTATTGTAATAATGGTGAGATATGTAAGCAAAAATTAAGTATTATCTTCAGTCCTAGTTACTTGAAACATTTAATAACTGTTGATGATTATCATAGCATGAAAACTCTTCCAGACAATATAACCACTCAATTCCAAGCGTGCAAATGATGTCACTGAGGCTGGCAAATTACCTTAAGTTCTCCCCCAAATTCTGCTTTACTCTTAATGAAGGCAGTTTGCCAGACCTCAATGTCCTCATGCTGTCCCTTAGCTATTTAGTGTTCTGTTCTCCAAATGCCTCTTGGTGGTTGGTTAAATTCCCAAATTGTGTTAGTAAATTGCCATGTGCAAAAAGCAGTTTCAATTTATACAGAACCAGTGCATTGAGAGATGCAACTATGTGAAAATCAATAATTGTTGGTATTTTGTTGATACTACCAGCGTTAATGTAGGTAGTCTTTATTCACAGGATTAGTGTAGTGATTTCTGTTGGAGGGGGAATACTATAACATGTAGAAATTTTCTGGTTATTATTTTATTGAGAGAATCAAAATACATTTCTGTGAGTGAACCCTCATTAGCTTCAGGGTCTTGTGGTTAGGCATTAAAGAACGTCTCTACTTAGATTGGTTTTGCAAATAATAACAAAAGTAAAACCTTTATTTTTAAAAATTAACTATTTTTTTCTTAAATAGTACTATATTTTTGTTGTAGTCAGCATGTATGAGGAAATTGTCAATTTTGCTTCTATATATGTGGTATTTTCAGCAGTGTTGTTCTATTTTATAATATGATGTTATAGTTTGGATTTTTGTGTGTGCCAGGGAAATACTTGTGATACTGCCTTTTTTTTTCCCCCCAAGCTACAAGTAAGCTTGTATAAGTACATATTTACCTAGAAAAAAAAAATTGGGCTCCAAAGTATTTCTTATGTTATCTTTTGTTGGTTTTCCTTTATAGGAAGTGAAAATAGTATCTAAATTGTAATTTTATTTCCTTTGTTAAGAGGTATATGACCTACGGTGAATTAGCAAGCTTTTCTACTTTTATTTATCTCTTTAAGAGAGACTGTATATCAACTTCTCATATGCAGAAAACTAATGTTTAGTTGGAACACAATAGTATGTCTTTAAGGTTATTTTGTCTCCAGATATACTCGGTCTTCTATTTTTAGAAGAGTTAAATGAGTTGAGCACATACAAAATTAGTCACCTTGGAACAGAATGAACTGTCCTAAGAGGTCGGAGCAAGTAGTCTGCACGTTGGTGAATATGTATGTTTTCTGGATCCCAAGGTTACTGTTCCCATTCCTGTTAATAAAATTACAGAGTTCTCAGAATCCTGTTTTATCTCATCCATCTTGCACAAAAGGTCGTATTACGTGCTTAGGCAGTTTTTAGTTTGTTGAAACCGCTTCAAAAGTGTCAGCTTCTTGGCAGCTGCTTACACTAGACATAGAATCTATCTTCCAAAACTGATCATGCATTAGATGATGGCAAACAACAGTGCTTGGGTGAATGGTACTGTAACAATATACAATACTGATATTTAGTTAGCACTTTTCTAGTATCTATTGATATCCTTTATGTAGGTGTGAAGCTGTGTTCTGAAAGAATGAGCACTTAGCTTTCCCATATTGGAAAAGATCAGATCTATCACAGCAAAGTGTCCAGTTCTTCTAGTTACCTGTTCGTGGCTACACGAACATATAATGGAGGGCAAATTGAAAGACTGCTGGTAACTATTAAAAAAAAAGCATCCCTTATTCTTAAATAGTCTTTAGCATCCAACCTTTCCTTAAAACCAGACTTTAATTTTATTATATAGTATAATTATTTGCTATTTTGTATTTGAATTTGTGTGCTTAACTTGTACTTGTAAAACCATAGGGTTTTTTCAATAATTTTAAGTAGCTGAGTTTTGTCTTATCTTCCGGCATCTTAGAGTTGCCTTAGAAGACACTGAGATAAATTTTTCAAACTTTAATAACACTTTCAATGGGTAGTGCTACCTGCTTAATTCAATGGTTCATTCCATGTGCATTACCTGTATTTGAACTGACCCAAACCCAAAGCTCGCTCTCTTGATATTTGCTGAAGCTGTTTAACAGATTCCTTGCATTCTAAGTTTGCTGTGTAGAAGAATGTTATAGAGTTTTCAAAACTATTTCTTGGTACACTTGAACACACGCAGTGTGCTAAATGTAGTTTTCACTATTAATCCATGGCCCAAGGAATTCTGAGAGTGACAGGTACGTTAATGTTTATGGAGATTTCCTATTTGGTTTAGGCTCCTTTTTAGTACTCAGAAAAATGCTGAATTAAGATTTCAGTGGAATAAAGGTCTCCCCACCTCCCCCCAAACAAGCTTTACTGAACCAAAAAAGTTACTTGCCTTGATTTTTTTCCCTGTTAACATGTTCCAGGACTGACATAAGTAGCAAAATTCAGTAGATAATTTTCCTTCCATTTATTCTACTATTTCTCTTCTGAGTCTATCTTAATGAATGATGATGAGGTGAAACTCATGTAACTAATTCAGTAGTTCCACTGAGAAATTGAGAACAGCAATTTGTAGCCCTTCCTCTTTTATAATGTTTTCAATTGGTTGCTAACAATCTTTTGATTATTAGCAAAATAATCAATTTGATTGGAAGTCAGGCTTAAATTATGAAGCAAGTCCAGTTCAGAATACTGAATTCAAGTCTTGTGCACAAGTGCTTCTTGGTCATTTTTTAAGAGCAAACAAATATAGTAGTCAACTGATTATCCAGTTAGTATATTTTAGATTATTCACCTTAGGTAATAAGAGTATTTAAAGTATTGCATGATAGAGGCTCCACTCTCCAAGTTGTTTGCCTTTTATGAAAGTATCTTTCTACAATACATTTATTCAAATATTTTTCATGGTTTTGAAGTTTTGTTTAATTAGTTACAGGTGGTAACTAACGTTGGACTGCTATAGATTCATTTGTGATCTGTGTATAAGCCTTTATTTATTTTAAGTAAAATCCCCAGCCCCCTAGGAAAGCCCAGCAAGTCTTCCCTCAGTGTTTACTTAAGCTATTTATTCTTGCTTGCTCTGATAGCAATCTGTCAGCCCTTGAGTTGAGAAATGACAAAGCTGCCAAGTTATGTTTAATAAAAATCGGTTGTGAGACTTGTAAAAGCATTCCATAGAGTTTGTAATAAAATTATTATTTAAATATTTTAACTAAGTGCCATGTCTAGTAAGTAGCTGACTCTTTTCAGTAATTTTTTTCTGACCTTTGTAACTGAAATCTCTCTGGATATGAATTTAATTACAAAACTCTTAAATATGTGTATACAAAACCAAAGACACTTCATTTGCATTCATCATGCAGAAGGAACACAGGCCAGTTGTTATTGCATAGCACTAGTTGTCAGAACCACAGGGATTACTTTTTATAGTTAGCAGATAGATTTGTGTCGCTCGACTGACGCCACAGAACTAAGTAAGCTTAATGACCGTTCTGTAGCCATAAACCAGCGGGTGCTTATTGATTTGAATTATTTTGGATCTGAAAGCACCAGAGAGAGAGTATGCCAATTCCTTAGTGAAATATTAAAACTGAACAAACTAAACAATGCAAGTTCCCTTTATCAGTGAAAAGGGCTAAGCAGTCATCAGGGCAAATAGTTCTGAGTTGCTCTTCATGGTATGGTGGAAGAAGTTGGAGTGTAGCTATCTGTATAATGGTTTCTGTGCAAAGAAGCAAGTAATCTGAACACTACTGCTTTTCTTGTTGTAGAGCTCAGGTGTATATTTTACCCTTCATATATCTGTAAGTCTAGTGAATTTCTTGGGATTAATCACGTGGAAATGTACAATATCTCTTTCTGCTATTGAAGACTGACTACACTTACTAATTTTACATGTACGACTTAGGAAAGTCCTCTTCAGTTTATGCCTGTATAGTTCCGTTAAATATTAGTTAGGAATAGGTTTTGGAATGTAATAAAATACAGGTGGTAAAAAGAAAGTTAGCAGATGGTGGATGAAATGCAACATAGGTAAGGAAAAGATAATTCATGAAGTATGGAAGTCATATGGAGTTGTTTATAGAGCTGTATGCTTTGTCCTGTCCTGGATGGTTATGTGTCCTTGTACTTGCTGGCCCAGATCCTTAGTTCTTAGGAGTCAGTATACCTTTCTCTTGGTCACTGACTTGGAATTTCTTTCATTCAAAAAAATCCAAGTTAAGCTAACCAACCAAAAATCTCTTTTTTTTTTTTTAAATTTATTTTTTATTGTGCTAATAAGTAGGTTGCTGCCCTGTATAGACTAGTAATCAGGATTTTAGCTTTGATTAGGCTTCCTGGAAATCATCTGATGGCAATGCTACATCTCATGGCATTGTAAAGAAAAGCCGGTATTTTAACAAGCTACACTTCGATTGCAAAGATACACAGGAAGAGGAGGAAGTATTGATAGTCTACTCTACAGCTAAGTATGTAAGCTTTTATAAATGTGAAAGTGTTCATTTTTTTTTTTCAGGAAGCTGTCTTCATTTCTTCAGGGACCTCTGCAGATTTCATAGATTCAGGGGAGGTAGTGAAAGATTCAGTTATTGGAGTTAATGTTTGCATGTCTGAATATATTTGGACAAAAATGCTGATAATGTGACCAAATTTGTTTTCTGAGATAGTTTTGTCACAACGTGGTTATAAGTATATGTCAGTAATTGGAGAGACCCTCAAATAGCTTTATGGTTTCTCAAGGAAGTCAGTTCTAGCATCTAGCGTGTAAGTCAGTCTGTACTAAAATCTTTCTGCATGCTACAGTGTATAATGTTTTCTTTATTAATTTTGGGGTGGGGAGACAGGGGGCAATTATTTGGTATAAGCACTCTCAGCAGGATTTGTGGATTTGGTGGGAGTACCTTCTCAAAATCCCTCACTTCTCTTCAGAGTGTTACCAAACATAGTTCATGTATCAGGATTTTAAAAAATACCTGAAGAGTGTGTGTGTGTGTGTGTGTGTATGTGAGAGAGCAAGTTCATAGTGAAAACAAAGACACAACCCCAAACCCCTCCTGAGGGAATGAGGGAGGGAATAGTTTTGTTATAATGGACTTTTATGGAAGTTGTATATAGTTCTTATAGTGGACTTTCATGCAAGTTGTATCTAGTTCTAACCTTACTTTTTTTCTCACTGTTCCATTTATTTTTACGTTTTTCTACTGTTTTGCTCCAGCCATCTCATAAACAGCCTACCTAACAACAGTTTGAGTCTGGCTTCCAACAGGGCTGACATTTTCATAATTGATAGGCCGATGTTGATGAAAAATTTCCTGACTTGGATTCCAGCAGAACTCACTGATTACAGGGTGTGCAGAGCGCAGCAGAAAATCATACATTTTTTAAAGTGTGGTGGGTTTTTTTTGCCATGATTGACAATCATTTTACTAAATATCACTGTTACCAGGTCTCCTAGTAATGAAAGCATTCCTCTGAGTCCCAGGGTCTGGAGCACAGCAAGCTAGAGATGCCATCATCACTGGGGTGCTGGGTGTATAAGTTGTCAGGAAGAAAATTCAGAGCTTATTTTAATAATCTAGAATTGTTAAAAGGTCTGTGAAGTTCTTACAAGAAATTGGCCCTTTTCTTAGTATGAACTAGTGGTTAGTATGGCCTTTGCACTAATCTGGTACAAGATTTGTGTTTGCACCTCTGTACCCTCTTCCTACAAGGTGAAGTGAGTCATGTGATGTAGTTAGGAATCTCATTTGTGATGGGAAGCCTGCCCTACTTCTATTTGTCGGGATTGATTAATTCTGTTTCCCTTTATTCTTCTAGCTGTATTTGAGCCTGTCTTAAAGATTTTTCTAAGTACCTTTGAAAATGAACTGAATAGAATATTTGCAAAGCACTGTACAAAAATGAAAGATGTAGAGGTGGCCCTTTGTTTAAAAACAGAACAAAACCACAAACAAAACAACAAACCCCAAACCAAACCCCCCCCCCCCCCCCCAAAAAAAAAAAACCCAAAACCAAAAACAATAGACATGCTTCAGTTGGCTTTTGGAATAGAATTGTTTGATTAGCTATTGGAAGCTTATTGGTGTAGAGGTTTTCATGGCTTGAAAAAACGGTACAGTGAATGAGACTCTTCTGTTTGTCCCTTAGAACCACTGAGAAAATAGTTTATTTTCTATATAACTTAAAATAGTCACTATATTGAGTGTACATAAGAGTTCAGTTCTAAGTTTAATTTCACCACAGAAACTAAAAACGTGGCTACTAACCTGTGAGAACCCCTGGGCCATTCAAGCTCTTTTTATGAGAGTGAGTTTTGGCCTCACTGGGAGAATATCTCGTCTGTTACTATGAAGCCCATGTTTACTATGCAGTTTTTAAATTGTATGTCTAAACTTACTAACTACTAAGTCTAAACTTAATTTTTAGAAGTAATTATGAAGGAGACTCCACGTAAATTCCAAACTGATAAAAATTTGAATTTATATAATATTTAGAAATTCTGTTTTCTCCCTAACGCCTGTAAACTGTACCTCAGCAAACTGCATCTGCATATTTATTTTAGCAATTCCCATATTCTTGCTTTTAAATTAAACAGTCAAAACAATGCAATTTTTATCCTCCTTCTGCAGTTTGATTACTGTATCTGGTAGCTTTTATTATTCCAGTGTCCCAGTTGCAGTAGCCTTGCCAATCATGCTACTGGGTTTAGACCTTTCCTAATGGTATTTTTTCATTACAATTATTAAAAAAAAAAAAAAAAAAATTAATTTCTTTCCAGCAAGCTGAAAGGCTGTGTAACCACTTCGATAATTTGGCTTGTATCCTCCCGTGAATGCCTTACTTAGTTAAATGGTGACCTCAGTGCCCACTGAACCATAATCTTATTCCTGCTGCCAGTCTTTCTTTCTGTTTTTGGCTCCTTCCCTGGGTTCGTATTGGCTCCTACAAGACTGGCTGGGTTTCATCCAGAAGGATGCGTGCTGCTGTTGATCATCTTTTCAGTACTCAGTGCCACCGCAATCAATGGCAATAGTAGAAGGTGCTCAGAAAGTAGAGGCTCTTAGCCAAATGTGACATTAAATGACAAAGTATGTATTGAAGGAGGAGAGTATAAAACCTTAAACCCCCCACCTGCAAATCAAGCAAATAGCAACTATGAAATTAAGAAGGATGATACCTCCCCATCTCCTGAATTAAATGGCTTATGTCATAAATTTTGTCTCTTAAATATTTTTCTTTGTCACTAGACACTATCTACTGAACTAATTGGAAACCCAGAAGGTTCTTTCCCAATTCCTGCTGTGTTAGGATAAACATTTTAACAGGGTCAGAAGTAATGAGTGTATAAGGAGAGCAGGATTAGAAAGGTTTAAGAAAAGTTAGCTTTAGAAAAAGGAAGGTTAGAAGAGTATTCATAGAATCATAGACTATCTCAAGTTTAAAGGCACCTATAAGAATCATAGAGTCCAACCTCTTGTTCCTCACAAGACTACCTGAAACTAAGTCATAGGACTAAGAGCGTTGTCCAGATGCTTCTTGAACTCTGGAAGTCTGTTCCAGTGACAGACCACCCTCTCAGTGATGAACCTTTTCCTAATATCCACTCTGAACTTCTCCTGACAGAAATTCCTTCCATTTTCTTGTGTTCTATCGTTGGTCATGAGAGAGGGAGGACATCGGCACCTTCTCTTCTACTTGCCCCCCTTGAGGAAGTTGTAGACTTTGATGAGGTCACCCCTCAACCTTCTCTTCTTCAAGCTGAATGAGCCAAGTGATATCAGCCACCCCTCATAAGCCTTACCCTCGAGACCTTTCACCCTCTTGGTTGCCCTTCTCTGGACCAACTCTGATGTCATCCTTGTACTGAGGCACCCAAAACTGCACACAGAACTTGAGGTGGGGCTGCGCCAATGCAGTATAGTGTGACAGTGGCCTCCTTCGACCAATTATCTGTGCTGTGCTTGATGCTCCCCAGGGTACACTTGGCCCTTTGACTTCCAGGGTACGCTGTTGATTTGTAGTCAACTTGCTGTTCACCCAACCCTGTCTGAGGAACTACTAGATTTATCTGTGAACTTCCATAATTCTGGACAAAGTGGAATTATCATCAGCCCAGACAAACAGAGGTGAACAAAGAAGGAGCTGAAGTACTTGTGAAATATTACCACATGTATTTAGAGATTATATTATTCTTATGTAGTTTTGTACTGTCAGCTAAACAACAATTAGTGCTATCCTTAAGTGAACTGGCTTCTTTGTGATAGTAAAAATCATTCCTGTAAGTCACAAAGACCCTTGCCAAGGTGAAGACCCTTCCCCTGAGCATGTGTGGTATTGGAAGTATGGAGTTAGCAGTATTATAATAGGGTGTAGATTACTAAACAGTCATTGTAAAGAGGATGGGCTTGGAAATTACTAACTTTGTAATAAATGTAGCACAGAGAGTTTTATTTGGTGTGCTTGATCTGTGAGAAACCACCGACCCCCAAGGCTTGCACAACCCTGAAATAAATAAAGAACTTCTCTCCTGACTGCATGAGAATTGGACTTAACTGCACACCAGGTGACAAATCCAATTTTTTGGACAACAGTATCCCAGTGAACATAGCTTCACGTAGTGCTTTACAACATTTACGCTTTCTTTTTCTAGGTTATAATTCCTACAGAGATGGTAGTATCCAGAGAGATGGATAGTAGCAAAAGTTAGGCTCTTTGTTTTCCTCTTCTGATTGGTAATATGTTTAAAAAAGACACTGCGGACTTTCACATGGTTTGTTTTCATATGCTAACAGCTGCTATAGATGGTCGTAATCGGAAACGTGCCCAGGACCTTTCTGGTGACTGTAGAGCTCTGAGAGGCAGGAGTGTGAGGGCCCAGTCATTCTCGCCCCGATTCTGTTTGAATTTTATCTGCTTTCATAAATTTGTTGAGAGGCAAGAGGGAAACTGTGTTTGGCACTATACCTGCAAAGATGTTGATTGAGATCATAGAGCAGGAGAATTAATGAGGTGTTGTGTACTTAAATAGCAGCTTACAAAGACCACTTTCTGACCTGTAGAAACACTCCATTTTTGTAGGTTTGTTGGTGAACATGATGGGTGAAGCTGATAGCTTTAGGAAAAAACTGATAGAGAGGAAAATAGCTCAGTTTATGCGCTGGTTGTGGTTTTGTTTTTTTTTTTTAACACTGGTCTCTCTTTTGAATAATTGCAGGGAACTTTGTGTAAACCACTTGACTGTATGAAAATGGAAGTAGAGTTTGGAAAGCTTGCTTAGTTTATAGCTTTGTTACTCCTGCATACCTTTCTGTTACTCAGAGCGTATCCTCAGCAAGTTTACTAATGGCACAAGTTCAACAAGGGCAAGTATAGCATCCTGCAGCTGGAGAGGAATAAATCCATGCACCAGTGCAGGTTACGGACTGACTTTCTGGAAAGCAGCTTCACAGAGAAGGACCTTGGAGTCCTGGAGGACAAGTTAACAATGAACCAGCAGTGTGCTCTTATGGCCAAGAAGGCCAATGGTGTCTTGGGGTGCACCAAGTAGAGTGTGACCAGCAGGTTGAGGGTGGTTCTCCTCTCTTTCTACTCTGCCCTAGTGAGACCACATTTGGAGTATTGTGTTCAGTTCTGGGCTTGCTAGTTCAAGAGACAGTGAAATACTGGGGAGAGTCTAGCGGAGTGCTACAAAGATGATGAGGGGACTGGAACATTTCTCTTAGGAGGAAAGGATGCGAGGCTTGTGTCTCTTCAGCCTGGAGAAGACTGAGAGGGAATCTTATCAGTGCTTATAATTGTCTAAAGGATGGGTGTCAAAAGGATAGGGGCATCCTCTTTTCAGATGCCCAGTGATAAGACAAGGGGTAATGGATGAAAACTGAAATACAGGAAGTTCCACCTAAACATAAGGAAAAACTGCTTTCCTGTCGAGGGTGATGGAGCACTGGAACAGGCTGCCCAGAGAGTCTGTGGAGTCTCCTGCTCTGGAGACTTTCAAAACCTGCCTTCACATGACACTATGAAACCTGCCCTAGGTGAACCTGCATGGAGGTTGGACAAGATGATCTCTAGAGGCTCCAACCATTCTGATGTTATCTGCTTGAGCAGAAATTGATACAGGGGACAAAAAGATTTCTGTGGCAACTGAGTGATTTCAACTTAAATTCATATGGCAATAGTGGTGGATTTTTATAGAGAAGAAAATTGGGTTATAATTTTTGAATCCTCAAAAAACTGAAAGCCAAGTTAAGGTAAGATTTTTTTTTTAATGTGAATTTTTACAGCTTTCTCTTCATCTAGTCAATAACAAGGAAACTTTCCACGGGGAACCCTTTAAAATAGATTCAAAGTCAAGTTTTATTAAAACAGCACAGAACAAAAGTATGATATATGACTTAGTGTTAAGGAAGGACCTTCCTTTATAACAGGAAGTTGATTTTATTCAGTGGAAATCTTTTTCAACCTAGGGCAAGGACTGCTAGATGCTTTTAGCTAGCTAAACAAGGCAGTAGTTGTTGCTAATATGGGCATCATCAGTAATCAAAAGTAAAACTACTGAATATCACACATCACTTTTAGCATATAGTATTAATAAAAGCATCATATAAGCGTTAACATAAAGCACCTGGATTCTGCATAGTACATCCCATGGTGACAGTGAGGATTTAGAGCGTGACTAGGAAGAAAATATCCTTGAATACTCTTCTTAGAGCTGAAGAAAAATTGGGAATTGTTACATATGACTTCTGTTCTTGTAACCTGCAGATCCCATTTCCCTTGCTAAACTAGTTTGTGAATTTAAAAATCATAAACTAGAAAATAAAGCTGATCTTACAGTTCATGCTTTTTTTGTTTTCTGATTTCCATGAGCTGACACTGAAATAGAGAGATGTTTATTTCTCCAAGTGCACATCTAAAATGCATCATCTAGTTATATGTGTTACTTCAGTGTCTTGGTACTGAAAAAACTAGAGACAGATAATTGGAAAATGTGAATTGCTGATGTATGAGCTATAACTTTTTTCTTTACTAGGGCTTAATTAAGCCCTCTAAGTAGTAGTAAAATTAAACAATTTACCTTTATTTGATACTTGGATGAGATTGTCTATGAGTCTCATTCACAGATAAATTATAAGGGCACATGCATCTTGGGAAGCTGTATGAGGTAATTTTGCAGCATTGTAAATGCAGAAAGACTGTAAAGTTTCAACTGATGAGTAGGTTCTGTAAAACACCGCTTGCAGATAGTGTTGTGCGACAGCCTGCTTTGAGCTGTTTTATCTTTATGCTGCTGCAAACTCTTTCCAAGAATAATTTGTTTAAAATTTAAAAGAAAATTAAAAAAAAGGTGTTCTAGGTCCTGTAATAAAGTTACCAGATTATCACAAATTGTAAGATATAAACAAAGGGTATGGTTCGGTTCCATTTCTTTTCAAGATTGAAATTTCTATAGTAGCATTAACTTTATTAATGATCGTTGTCAGCCTCTTCTGCTCCTCTGAAGGTTGAGCAAATTAAAACTCAATATTCTGTTGATTTAACAATTCTTTAATTTTTTTCTTACTATTTTTAAATCTTACCAGTTAAACCAACGTTTTCTCTCACCTCTGTTCATTATTTTTCCTGATCAGGGAACAATATCTGCTTGCTATATCATTCATAATTTATAGACAGAATGGGTATTCAGAGATAACATGTTTTTCTGACTTATGTGGTATTTGTTGGTTTGATAAATCTTGAAGCCAAAAACTGCAGACTCGTGAGACAGAATGTCTGCCTTTAAGCACCTTGTCTACCCTCTGCTACTAATGCAACTCTAACAATTCAGGCCTCTGAGGAACTTGAAAGCCTTGCTGTTCTCATAGAAAAGGATTTGTCAGAGAGGAGCTTCACCTGTAAGTTTTGGTACAGGCAGGTTCAATTCTGTCATGAGCAAGAACAGTTAGCTATAATTCTTCATGTTCTGACAGTCAAGAGTGGACACCACATATCTTTATTTTCTAGTAGTCTAGCTTCTGAGCCAACAAAGGCTATGTCCAATGTCACAGCACATCACTGGTACACCCACAGAGGAGGCTAGTTGAAGTTGTTCCTGTTATTTAAAATGATGTGGTTAAGAAAGTCAAAGAGAATTCACCGAGCTTGTTCTTTTTCTATGTGGTATAAATAAAAATTAATGTGGATGTAATATGCAAGTCAAATAAAAATTTAGCTTTCCTCTTTCCTCTGCTTTAGATTTCAGTCAGTACTGATAAACTTGCAGGAACTGTGTATGATTCTTTCATCATAAATGTACTAGCTGCAGTGTTTGTAGTCTATGAGTACTGATTTAGGGTAATCTCAATGCAGATATTTAGTGTCTGGGAAGTGAACCAAAATAATTTGTTACTCTAAACAAATTAATCTACAAGGAATTTTTCTTCTTTTCAGTTTGAAAACCTTTGTCTACCTAATAATTTTGCAAGGCATTCATGAGGTTCAGATTACACAGAATTGTTTCCATAGCAGTGGGTAATGAATGAGGTCACAGCTACTCAAATAATAGTGCTTGTACATTTCTTACAATGTGATATAACTTGTTCTGTAGGGTGAAATCTTTAGTTTAATGTAATTATTTCCAAGTAATCATTAAAATTGCTACTTTACAACTAAATCTACATTTTCAATGGTTTTGAAAATCGGAACTGTATATCTTACCTCTGCATTCTTGCACATTTGTGTGCTCTTGACGTTCTCTCTTCCCCCTTTCCCGTCGCCTGCTAAATTCTTCCAGTCTGAAAGCTTCATTAGTCTGTAATCTCTGAGGTGAGAAGTGTTGTATGCTATTAAATATTTTTAATTACGTATTGGATGACCTGCTGCTCTTCAAATATTTATGTGCTGCACACCGGAACTTAATTTCCTACATTAGAAAAGGCTTAGATATGACTTTATATCCTACAGAGAGTTGCCTTTAATTCATTGTGATTTCCTTTATGATTTTAATACCATGAGTGTAAATATTATATCCTACCCTTGAATGAAAAAAGGCCTTAAAGATGACTGGTTTGTGCAGTTTGGCAGGTAATAAAATGATTCTCCAGCGTTCTTCAAATCATTATTGATCCATATGTTCTATGATGTTACCAATGGTTATATTTTTGTCCCACTGCCTCCCTCCCTCCTTCATCTTTTAACCTGTTACCTCTAAAACCTGAAAAAAAAAACCAATAAATCTCTGTAAAAATGTAAATATAAACAAATTTTATTTGACAGACTCAATATTGAGGAAGTTCACATATACTCCCACACAATATTAAAAATCTGCTATTTCAAATATAAGAGAAACCACAAGTGTTTAAGCTGATTCCTTTCATGCGAAAACATTTGATTTGAATCAAATGAAGACCTGAAATTCCTGCTACCAAATTTTCTAGGGTGTTGTGCCATTCAGGAAGTCAGTAGTTAATTCCTTTATGCAAGGACAAAGATGCCAGTTTTGGTACCTTGTGCTTAGAGACTCTGTTCCTTAAGCTGCCTTTTCTATTCCATGGAGTCTTTGTGATTTTTTTTGAGTGTCAGACAGGTGGTTTTGAGCACATTTTACTTAGTGGTGCTAGCTGTGTTGTTATTCTGTGACATGCAGAAGAGGGGAAGAATTTCCTTCTGCAAGCTAGTCTGCATTGCTTTCTCTTGGATACTTCTTGTACCACAAGCTAGAAAATATTGTTAAGATGATGAAAGATGATGTACTGTTTGCTAAGAGATAGCAGTCTCCTGTAGTTGATAGAGAAATGTGTGCAGCTGAAAAGATACTGTTAAGTCTAATTCTTTGGCAAAACAGTTTGATATGTGTTTTGTGCATTGTATTTGTATATATCTTTTAGTGAAATAAACCTTCTACTCTGGAACCTTCTAAAGACCTATTTTAATGTTGAATATTTCTGGCAGAGAGTAGGTTGTTTTTAGCAGTTTTCTTATTTCACCTTCTACAATATAACGATTTTGTAGAAGCTACTCTCATGATTTAGATCATATAGATCATAAAAGATTTACTGGTAATACTTCTCTTAAAATTGGGCAAAATAAAATACATGATTTTTTCAATGTATTTTTCAAAATGTGCCAAGAGGTGATGATTAAAAAACTTGAATAGGAGTTGTGTATTGCTTAATGTTAACAAAAAAATTGCAAGCAATCAGCTGAAGTACTTCCTGTAATCAAGATAAACTAGTTAGGGTCTTTCCCTGCTGTTTGTCACTTTTTTCCTTATATTTTAAGACCTTTTTCTCACATTCACAAAGCACTTTGAGACTTCTGGATGGCAATGAATCATACATAAAAATGAGTTAAATATGAAGACAGTAAGTTTAATTTTTTTTATTGCTTGTAACAAGTTTTTTTTTTTTAATAATTGATATTTCAAATGTTTTAATATCTGTCACAAAGATATTTCTCCTGGATTAATCATTCAGTAGGATGTAGGTAATTTGGCAGTGTTTATTTCATGGTAATGTCTGTATCAGTTTTATTTTCAATTGTACGCTTTCTTTGATTTGCCTTTTAGTAGGTGGGAGGAAACAAAACTAGGAGGGTAACAGAAGATGCGTGCACCTTTCTATTCTTAAGGATTGCTTTCCTTTCTACAGCTTTGATGACTCAGTCCCATCTGATATTGCTTCATATATTTTAGATTTAAATTTAGTTTCTGTTTTATTTAACATGAGTGATCTGGCATGGATACTCTAAAATTCTTTTTAAAGTATGTTTTGAAAGAATGGTCTCAGTTTAATGGCTGAGTTTAATGGCAAAGATAGTTACAGGCTAATATTTTGTCTTACATAGTAATTGTCTAATATGTGTAATGTACCTATTTCTACAGTACATAAGGACCAAAGAATAATGCCATGTCTCCCTTGAGTTTAACTTAATGTCCCCATTAATAAAATGAAGTGCTTGTTTTGCCCTTTTGTCTGCTGCTTTATAATTGAATAGGGTCTTTAGGAAATACTTGAATGTGATGATAATGTGGGCTTTGTGAAGGAAATTAATAAGAAATGCCCTGACTATCAAAAAGGAAAATAAGTTTATGGATATGGACTAGATGTTAGTTTTACAATTTATGAACTATTTTCAGTGAATGCTTCTGTACATCACTGACTGATTAAATTTTTATGTATTCCAGACAGTAATTTAACTTGTTATATAGCTTTATGACAAGTTCACTAGTTATTTATTTCTATAAATATGGTCTGATACACAACCAGAAGTAACAAAGGAAAACGTAGGGATTTTTTTTAAATGAAAAGATCTAAATTATTCACACACAGTTCTGAACTTATAGTCAAAGCTTACATAACTATTGCTATAAAGTGTTGCTAACTTGAACCAAGAGTAAAGTTTTTAAAAACCACCCTGGCTGTCCATTTGAGTTTGTAACTACTTTCTTTATCACAGATTTTTAGTTGCAGAAGTCATACTGTTCTCTTGACAATCTCTTTCATTAAGTGTAATTTTTTGAAAAAGTTGTTATTGGATGGTCATATTGTACGATCTTTCTCTGTTCCTCCCCTATTTACTCCTCTGTAACTTCAGTGGGCACTGGTTTTATCATCTATTTTTACTTCCCTGGTATCATTATTTAGACTGTTTTTTCACTTTAATTCCTGAAGTTCTTCATTGCTTTCCTTTTACACTTCTGTCATGCATTTGTCTTGTATAACTAGTCTGACAGTCTTTACAAGTATGTTTTTAGTGCATCTTACTTTATGATTACCTACAATTACATGGCCTGCATTATCTTCCGTTTGTGTAACTTAGCACTTAAAATCCTGAGTATATTTATCTTGTTATGATTCCTATATAACAGAAACTACCATTACTCTTGTTCTCTAGATGTGGAGACATGAAGAGACAAGGTAACGTGATTTAGGACATTCTTAGGCTGATAGGGAAATGACTCAGTGAGATTTCCAGTTCTTCTGATACAGTTTTGCATCAATGGAGTTGTTGCTTCATAACATCTCCATTGACATGTAGAAACTTTTAAACTTTGAACTGAGTCCTTTTGTATTTTACTTCTGATTTCAGATAACATAGGTGTCTGCTGTCTCATATTCTTAAATGAGAAGCCTACCCAGGAACCCTTAATTTAACAAACTATTATGCTGTTTGTGGCATCATGGATGGAACACAGTATTTTACTAATTAAGTTTCCCTTGCCTATCAGGTCAAGGTTTTGGAATTAATTCCTCTACTGCAGCAATTTTTATCAGTCAAAACAATGACACCAAAAGGGGATTTCATGCAAGTAACCCATACCGGAAATATGAAAGGCACAGAAAAAAAAAAAGGATTACTGAAAGCATGCACAAATGCGAGAGGGAATCTGGTCGCTGTAAAAACAGAAAATGTATTTGGTCTTGGAACCTAGAGTGGGTTCTGGGAACCTAAACTGGGAAGGATTTTTGGTTTTGGTTAGCACAGAAAATAAGGTTCTAGCTGACAGTAAGGACTGGCAAGGAGCTTCTCAGAATTTCTGCAGGTAGGCAGAAAGCAAAAAGAATAGTTGTCTCACAGGAGTTTACCATCACAGTCTTAAACTACTAAGCAAAGTTTTAGAATCTATTTTGCACTTAATTTTTCTTAACCTGCCAGATTTGCAAATATCAAATTACATAGCTTGTGAATATTTTATGAGAGAAAAATGCTTGGCTATCTCATCAGTCATGTTTTCCACAGATCATTCTGTTTCCTTTTATTCAGTGAAAGGAATAATGTTTTTCTAGGTATCAATAATTTATCCTTTGGAACAAGCCAAACCATAGCTACATTATAACTGACGTCAGTGTAACCTAATATTGATTAAGAAACAAATATTCAAAGAAATGCAGTGGAGTTTATAGGGAGTACCTCAGCTCACATGTAGTTCCTTTAGCCTTTGCTTTCTCTTTCCTACAAGACTGACTCTTTTCAAAGAGTTTAAGTCTCCATACAGCTATTTATTTATCATATTACTCTCTACTTTGATTAATAATATTGCAGTGAAATCCTGTGTTTGCTAAACTGCAGTAGAACTGCTTCAGTTCTTTTTGTTTTGCTTGGTTTTAGCATGGGATTAATTGGTATTTAGTAACTATTAAGATGAAGACTACAGATGGTAACTATATTTGATGGAGAACATCTGCTGTGACAGTGCACTCAGTAGGTATCTGATGTCTTCACATACACTGTACATTGCCCATCTGCTGAGAATTCAGGGTGATATTATAGTTTTATCTAAACTAGACCCCTGTTTGACATTATCAAAATGGTGAGTGAATGTATCTAAGGGCATGTAATGGAATTGCTGATAATAAAAACTTACTGGTTTAGAGGTCTGCCTAACAGAAAGGAGAAATGGTCTTATATGCAAAATTATTCCTCTTCATGTAGCATCTGTTGATGTCTTTTTCCTTTTTTGAAGTCTCCTTTCTTAAGGTTAGTGATTTTAAGGATCCCAATACTTGTGTAATCTAAGTATCTATTGGAGAAAATGTATGGCAGGATATTGAAGTTTCGGATTCAGGTCCATGTCAAATGATTTGTAGAACAGGGAGTCCTGATTCCTGTACACCCCTTCTCATTATGCTTTCTTTTCAATTTTGTCATTAAGTTCAGGAAATACCTATCATAGAATGGTTTGGGAACTTAAAGATCATCTAGTTCAGATCATCAACCCCCTAGCCATGAGCAGGGACACCTCCCACTAGACCAGGTTGTTCAAGGCCTTATCCAACACGGATTTGAACACTTCTAGGCATGAAGCTTCCGCAGGTCTCCTGGGCAACCTGTTCAAGGATCTCACCACCATCAGAGTGAAGAATTTCCATCTTATTTCCAATCTAAATCTACCCTCTTCCAGGTTCAAACTATTACCCCTCATCTTGTCACTACAGGCCTTTGTAAAAAGTCCCTCCCCAGCTTTCTTGTAGGCCCCCTGGAGATGCTGGTAGGCTGCAATAAGGTCTTTCTGGATTCTTCTCTTCTCCAGGCTGAGCAAGCCCAGTTATCTCAGCCTGTCCTCATAGGAGACACATTGAATTTCATAAAATATGCTGCTTCTCACATAATCTACCTGTGAATGTTCCTATCATTAAGTAATTAAAATAACGAACACTTTGTGAAACAACAGGTAAACAGAGTAGATGAAGATAGTATTACTTTACTTGTAGGTACCGAGCCTGTAAATAATTAACCAATCACTGTCAGTGTCAGGTTTTTTTTAAGCACCTTTTTCAGGTTGTGGTGTTGGTTACTCAATGCTTTGAGGTGAAGAAATAGCAATGGAACAGGACTATACAGTTAATAACAGGACTAATTTGTACACAGTGTAAATGAAAGCAACCTTTAAATCTCCTTTAGTGAATCTGCACAATTGCATAATGGATTTGGAATAAACTTTTCTTAATATTTAACTGCCAATTAAGTAAGCTAATAAGTTAGCCATGTAGATAAAAAAATGTAAAATATCCCAACTGCAAACAAATGTTAAATAACAGCAACTAATCTGCTTATTAATTATAACTACAATAATGGCAAGAGTTAGGCTTGGTATGTAGCTAATCATGATTCTACTCCAAATGATACTTGGCAGGGGATGATTGTTTTACTTAAATTTTAATTAAGAAATAATATGAGTGGGAGATTTTAATAGAGGTGAAGTGGTATACAGATATCCAGCTGGTATGCAGATATACAGCTGTTCAAACGTATTACAGACTTTAATACCTTCGGAGAATCAAATACTGCATAGCTCTGTCACATCGTACTGCTCTATTCTACTGGCAACCAAAAAATCAATAAAGCAAAAAGAACTGTAGGGTGTTAGAACCTTTTGAAAATATAAAAGCTACCTTTTTTCTTCACTGAAGAAAATAGTCAACTATTTTATTGAGTGTTAGGACATGTTATTTTCATAATCTTATGAGTAATCACATCTTTAAAATTCAATTTGATAAATTGACAAAAAAGTTGGGGGTAAGGAAGGAATATGTAAATGGTAACAGAATTTTCCAACCTTAGTACTTTCAATTTCACTACCCTTAAATGTACTTTTTTCCCCCTTTTGTTTCATGATCTGTAGTTCTGTGACCTTCTATACCAAAATCCCTAATTAGGAATGTTTTTAGCACAGTGTTATTCCTGGAGATTTTAAGTAGGGATACTAGGTGGAAAAATCAAGAAGGTCTGTGGTTTCATCCTTGCTCTGATGACGACTTATCTGGTGACTGAGTTAGGCACTTAATTTAGTTTCTAATCTGGCAGGAAAACATTAATTACACTGCCTTTACTCTGAAAACTTTCTTAATACTTTTATTCAATATAAACTTGTACAGAGTATAAAAGCCCCCTGGGCTCTGCAGAGGAGAACTATGCAGTAAAATCTGGTGTGTAGAGTTTACAATCTGATGGACAAGATCTAACAGGTATGAAAGGCAGACAAATTGGTGGGAATAGACAAGTAAATGGCATGTGTAATCTTTAACAAGTCAGTAGCTGTAAGGGTGCTGTGGGGCCGGGAGCTTCCCAGGCAGGGCCCACTGCTCCCTGGTAGCAGTGAGCACAGCTGGGTAGGACAGTGGGGAGCTGACGGCCCTGGGCTGGACTGAAATGGCATCCTAGGCCACAGGCAGTGTGGAGGGAGACCCTGGGGGAGAGTAGTCAGGGCCACTGAGGCGCCCGAGTGCCCCCAGGACTTTGGAGATATGTCTAGGTTCCTAAACCTCAATATTTTGTTTTATTTAAATGTCTGGTATGTACAGTCAAAAAAACCCCAACCAAACCTCCAAAACCAAAAAATAACCAAACCCACTCCAAACCCCTCAAAGAAGCTAGGTTTCTCTTTTGTGGTTTATAATCAAAGTGTACATCTTTCAATGCTGAGTGCAAGCATCTGATTCACTGTATCCAAACTTGTCCAGGAATGAGGTCCAGTTATGCAAATACAAAGTAGCCTTTATTTTCTGCCTGGCTAGGAAGGCTTAGGAAGCACTGAATTACTGTTGTAACTGAATAATTTTGTTATTATCGAAATAGCCACATCACGCTCTGTGCTGTAACAGCTAGTAAGAGGATAGAGCCCATATTTTCACAAGGGAGACTAACAGAGAAGAGTCTTATTAGCTAATTAAATTGCAATACTGGGATTCTTTAAAAACGTCTGTTGGTTTCTAGATTACGTTTATTAGTGTTCCTTTACTCTCCTTTGCTGATGCATTCAGTCATTCAGTGCAACTGCTTTATTACTTCAGTACTGCTCTCAGAAAGTACCCTTATATTTTGTCCAGCTGTGTTCTTAAGGCCATCTCACAGCTCTGTGTTTTGGCTGTGATAGTGTAGTATTCTTACTGTAGTAATAATCAATGAACCAGCATCAAGCATCTTTGGTTGTATAATGCATATCCCAAAGGGAATTCATGGCAATTGATTTCCTGCTTGGTGGCCTATAGGCAACTCATCTATAACCAAGATCTTTCAAGCTGTTGGTCTGTGCAGAGTGTTTAAAGCACTAATGGAGATCTATGAGTGTAGTTCAAGTGCTCACTCAGTACTTGCCTCAGCACTGAATTTTGCTGCCTTCCTTATGCTTGTTTAGCATAACCTGTCAAATATTCAGGAAGTCATTAGTATTATGCTGTCACCAAAGGCATGCTTACGGTACAGTCTGATACTTTGCATATGATATGTTTTAAGTGCTGTACAATGCAGGATGGCTTTTCCTGTAATTTCACTTGATTTTTTTGTGCAGCATCCGTGACTGTAGCACATGGCAGGCAGTTACAGAGCATGGCATCCTTGCTGCAGTATCTGTGAGAGACTGATATGAATTCCAGGGCATGTGACTCATCAGGCAGTTTAGTGCAGCTGAGGCTTCTCTTTAATTTCTAGCTCTCTTCTCTGAGAGCCACTTACTGACAGAAGAATTCCTGTGATATATTAAACACTTTCATTGAAACACTGGCTCACTGATAGCATGGCAGCTCCCTGCAGATTCTCTACGGTGTATTTTGTTCCCCTCACACTTGGTAATTATTGTCTTGTTACATTATGCTTCTCGGTGAAGGTTTACTCAGATAATTAATTCTAGTGATAGTAAATTAAAACTGTACATAAATAATGTTCACACCTAGTACACATTGCTAATACATCAAAAGGTCCTTCAGTGTATATCTGTGAAACTCGTTTATATTGCATACATAGTTCTTGGCAATTATGTTGCTCATAGGGAAGGAACATATTAGAGTATTTGATGCCAAATATATGTTTTTAAGATGTAATACCAAGGAGAGGATTATTACCTAGTTGTTAGGTGGAGATCTCATAGAACACTTCTATTATTTCTGAAGAGATAGGGCCACATAGGCACTTAATTTAATTGCCTGATTTGCTCTTTTCATAACCTTTCTTAGCCACAACTGCACACTGACTTTGACTGACAAATTGCTAAACATCAGCTAACCCAAATACTTATTTTACAGGAGGCCCAGAAGATCAATGGTGGTGGAGATACACAGGCAGATGGGGCCTGTAAACCAACAGATGAAAAAGAGGAGAATGTGGCAGCAGAAGTGGGATGGATGACCTCCGTGAAGGATTGGGCAGGAGTCATGATATCTGCCCAGACGTTAACTGGCAGAGTACTTGTAAGTTTTCTATGATTTTTCTACATTCTTAATTTAAAGAATATTTTTTTAACAACCATTGTGTACCAGCATTAGTTATGGATATTTGATTGGTTTGTTGCATCAGTGCTGAGTCAACTCCAGTTTTCTCTTTTGGAAGTAAAATAGCATACTAATTCTCACTGCAAGAGAGAAGCAGAGATGGCAAGTAAGAAAAACCTGACTTCCAGTCCACCCTGCAGCCTATTTCAAGTGTTGTTGGCACCATGATTTTGAACTGTGCTACAAACACTGAATTTAGTAATTTCATGTTATGCAGTAAAGCTATAGGCCTCTCTTGTCTGGAACTAAAATTGTGCTAGCAAAAACGGAAGTCAACTTGGACAATAAGCACAGTACTAGGAATGTAGATAGGGGTCAGAACTAAAAAGGAAAGACAAGTTTGAATTGGCCCTGCAGTGGGTTTCGTGATACTTTCAATAGGCTAATAATGATTTTATAGTCTCTTGATCTCTTTCTTTATTAACTTAGGAAATTCTTTAAATGTGTGAACAATTATTTATCAAAAGGAGCCACAAATCAGATATTGATAATATGTGGTTTAAAGTTCCACTGAAAAAACTTTATAGTTTTCACTTCATTTAAATATAATCATTTGACAGCTTTGTCAGACCATACTTTATTTACAAGAGTTTTCTGTGGAGTTCACTGCACTAAAAGCTGTCTCTTAGGTGATTTGAAATAGTTTCCTTTTTGGAATGCATGTACTTATAAACTAACAGCTACAGTGATTTAAATCCCATTTAAAACTTCTAAAAATCCCAGTGAGAGTTTGGAACTAGTTTGAGTTAAACTGAAAACAAGATTTGTGCCTTTGATTGTTTACTTTGGTTAAGAGATTTTACTGTGAGTCAGTTCTGGTCTATACAATAACTATTTGGGTGTTGGGAGGGAAGGGAAAGTAAATAAAAGAAATTGCACTTCCTGATCAACTCTTTTACAGTGAAAAGTTGAGGCGGCTCAATTGCTGCTGTCTTCTTTAGTTCTGCAGTGGTATTAATTTGATTATATTTTCCTAAAGATTCCTTTTGCCCTTTTAGTTATGTTAAATGCTGACTGTTATCAGTAGCTTGAAAACATGTTCAATTCCCGCTTTTAGTGCTACACGTCTGCTATGAGAAACTGATGGACTGATTGTCTTATGAAAAGTGGCATATTGATCCTTTGTTTCCTGCTGTCTTCAGCATTAAAAATGACAAATCTTAGAGCCATGCTTCTTTTTCCAATTTAAATATCAAAGCCAAAAATCTCCCAAAACCCAAGGCCTATGCTACTAGCTATGTGATGAGAAATTGGCCTGTGTTGTTTTTACCAAGGTATATGTGAGCATAAATACAAATCAACAATCAAGACCAAAACCTAAAATCTAACCCACATTTTCCTATGCATTTTTATTCAAGATACTGAGAGCACTTACTAAATTCAATTTGGTGACGATTTCTTTTGGGATTTTTAATTTTTTATTTTCTCAGAATATTTGAGAGTATATTTATATTCTTGTCAAGGTGCAACAGCAGGTATTGTACACCTCTGGACTCATTGACTAACCATCTGAGAAACAAGTAGTGATGTATGAAGTCTGTTAGTTAATTTTGTTCAGTTTAGAAAACAGCATACATTTATTTTAATATAGCATTCATCAGTTTCAGGATTTGAATTGATAGGATGTAATTTCTGGAGCACCATTTCCAATATGAACATTGACCGTTCATTTAAATTTTACTTGATGGTTCTATTTGCTAAAGGTTCACTGAACATTTGTGCTAGAGAGAATATTCACATTATTTGTAGGTAGAGGATGTAGCTAAGTCAAGTCAATATTTTTATCAAAGTATATTGTTGGAAAATATTATGACTTACTCATGAACTCCTACTAACTTAACACTGCCTGTTCCTGCCAGCTATTATATTTTTGAATCAAAGCGTGGAGTTTTTGTTTTTTTTTTTTTCTTCCTTCTGAAGAAGAAAACTGTTGGCTTTTAAGTGCTATGAAACCAAAATTGTATGAGATATCTGCAGCTAAAGAAATTACAGGACACTTTTACACCACAAGAGTTTAAACTGATATCAATCTTAAATATCCGGTGTTTACATAAAAGGTTTCAAAAGTGGTCCACTGACAATGGACTTGGGAAAAGAGTTATAACTGGTCTTCAACATGATCACCTGAAGGCTGTTGTTTAGCTGCTGCCTGGGTTTGTTTGACAAGTGAACACGACAAGTTATCAGAGTGTTGAACAGACACTAATGTAAATTACAATCTTGTTTGTGTGCCCATGGTAAAAACTCTCATAATTATTTTTACCTGGACAGTCATTTTCTCCCAAGTGAGTCTTAGTGGAATGTCAAGTGCTGTTGGTGTAACTAAAACTGAGTATTTTTTACACCCCTCTCTACTGAAGTATGTCACTGTATCTTTGATGTATCTGGTCTAGCTCTTATTTCTCCCTCAGTAACCTTGCAAAATAACTTGTAATATATCAGATCAGTTTGTCCAGGTGCTTTGTGAGTGTTCGAACAAATATTTATATAGTGGCTGCTCCTATAATTACCTCTTCAATATTTAAACTTCATGACTACCCACTGGTGAGGAAAATAAACACCAACAGTATGGAAAATACAGGACAAAGTTTATTTTTTGAAGATCACAGCTTCAAATACATGCAGTTGCAATACAAAATAGGACTTTTACATGAACATATGGCCATCTGTCTATCTATGACAATGGATGCAAATCAGTAGGCAGTTTTTAAAATACAGATTAGGTGGTCGTCTTTAACATTGTGGCTGTGGAATTAGTTGGAGGTGTAACTGTTTAGGTGTGGTTTTTTGGTTTTGTTTTGTTTGTTTGTTTTTTAGTTTTTAACTTATTTTGGAAAAAAAAACAAAAACAAAAAACCAAACCAAAACAAACCAAAAAACAACCTCCCCAACATTTTCCAAATAATGCATTTCAGTGCATCTACTGGAAAATAAGGGATGTTGCTCATTTTTCATGATCTGGGTCATGAGAGACAGTTAGTAAAATGATTGAAGCCTTCCTGACACAGAGTATGTCTGAAATCTTTGAAAAAGGTGATTTCCCCTCCTCACAGTGTGTGTTTTTTTTTGGTTTTTTGGTTTTTTTTAAACCCAACCCATTAATTGGTAATTGTGTGAAAGAATTTTGTAACTCAAATAAAAGCACAAGAAACCAACAAAAAAAAAAACCCAAAAATCTGTCTCTTCCCCACTCGTTCCATTGATAAACCAAAAATAATTACATTTAAAGACTAAACAAAGAGAGGAGTAATGAAAACCTTTTCAAACCTTGAAATATTTTGCTTTTCACTTTAATTATATGTTCTGTTTCAAATAAAAATAAGTCAGCCTTTTTAAGTATCTGAAACCTCATAAAACCTATTTGTTCTGGATATCTGGGCCTGCCAGCAGTATTTGTTCTGAGCTGTGGCAAAAAACCCAGGCTTGTCATTTAAGTTTTGGCAGTATTTTTTCGATGTACATGTTAGAGCTAACTATGCAAAGCCAAAGTATGGATATTTTGCAGATTAATTTCTGAACACAGAAAAACCTTTCACGCATTCTCTGTGGAAATGATTCTGAACACTGGCAGAATTAACTGGCACAAATGCTTCTCATACTGGTGCTCTTACGTAAAACTCAGTATCGTTTGCACCTACTCTTTCCTACTCAGAAAATGTGCTGCCAGTTTCATGTGTTGCTTCAGAGAAGTGGTCAGTTATGTGTCTGGTTCTTCAGTACAAAATGCTTGCTTTGTGTTATTTCGTACTCCTTCATCCTGTGAGTATCTATAAGAGCAGTTCTATTGGGAAGGATAGTGTCTCAAATATATTCTGTTAATATCTCCACTTGTACCTTTAGCCCTTGGTTATGAGGTAGTAGTTCTTTCTTCCTCACTCCTCAGAGTGTATTTGCATTAATTCCAACGGAACCATTAGGAAACAGATTTCCATTCTTTCATTCTCTAGGAGTAGTTTTCATTTTGTTAAAAGAGCGTTTTTTTCTCTTTGTTTGTTGTTGTTGGGGGGGGGGGGGGAGCTACAGGAGGAACGAGAATAGGAAACTTACTTGTTAAATAATTAAACCGATTATTTTTCTTTTTTTGAATTGACCATTGTTTGTTTTTGTCATTATAGCAACTGAATGCCTCATAGCATGTAGCTCTTGTCTATTAACTACAGCAAGATTAGACAGTATAGACATAAAATTGGACATGCATGGGATTGTGCTAGTATTGGTGGGCAATCTATGCCAAACTATTAACCAGGTGCTGCAAACATGGACAACTTTGTTAGAGATCAGCTTGAGAGATTTTTTTTTACAAGTGTTTTTTTTAATGTTATTATCAGTGAACTTCTGGATTATTTCTTCTTTCTTTATTTTTTTAAGGGAGATTGTTGACAGTGTTAACAGGTACAAAAAAGAGTGGACAAATAGGCAACAGATACCAAACAGCTATTACAGAATATGGGAAGGGGTAATCAACATACCTATTCTAAAGACTGTATAAATGGAATGGAGTGCAAAAAATTACTCTTATTTCCCTGAGAGCATCTCATGTTAACACTGTCAGAGATTTGTCTCTGTGCTGGATAAACTACTGTACTGGTTCTGGGGGGTGTTTTTCGTGGCTTGCAGTCATACATTCTAATTGCTAGATCAAAAGTTGACACACTCTAGATTACCAGAGTAGAAATAGAATACATTTATCTACTCAGAAGAGAGTGATGGGGAAGGATCTTACTTTTAATACATAGTCATTCAAGTATTCATGAGTCTTGTTTATTTAACAGTATACATATTTCTGGATCTGTGTGTAGCAGATGGGTTTTTTTTTTTAGGTCTTCTGAGATGGAAAGAGTAGTGTATGCACTTTAGATGCTCTACTAATATATCTGTGTAATAGTTTCCCTTTCCTTAGCCTGGTAAACCAATATAAGAAATGTCTAAAGGGCATAGTCTTGACAAGTTAGGGCGTTTGTATAAAGACAGTACACAAAGATGCTGAGACTACCTTTCAGTGTCTTAGTGTAACTGAACAGATCTGCTTGCTGATGTTTGTTATTTACCTACTGTTCATAGGGAATAGGTTTGTCTTATGCTCTTCTCTACTGAGAAATGGACTTTGTCCTTTTAGTTATTTTTAATCTTCCATAGGCCTTGGTGGCACATAAATGAATCCAAGAGAAGGGTTCTACATTGCTTTAATCTCCTGTCGAAATGATGTGGGCTATTTCCAGGGTCTCTGTAGGAATAGGAACAATGCTTCTCCATTTGAGTTCACGAGATACTGAATGATAATGGAATAGAGTAGGAAGTGTCGAGTAAGTCTCGATGGTTTCTATGGTAACTGCAGCTAGTTTAAGTTCCATTTATGCATTTTATTTTTCTGAATATTGATTTATTATTGACAATCGCAAGGATTTCATGCACGGTTTTTGCTATGGATTAAAGAGTCAGCTTCTTCCCACAATCCTGTGGGAGAGAAAGTTTTTCAAAATGTACATATTTCTTTAGCATTGGAGTATTCAATTCTGCCATGTAGCTGTAGCACTTCTGGTTGTCACTATACTTGTCAGATAGCCACCTTGTGTTTTGTGATGCTGTAATTTCAGCAGAATTTGTCTCAAAAAAAGTATAAATACATTTAGTGGTTAAACTAAAATTATAATATTAAGATTATGCTAATTTCTCAGTATGAGACAGTAACTATCACCATGAAATTACTTTATTGCCATCTAAGACATTCTAATATGGGAAGAAAGGTGACTGAGTAATTCTTTATCCATCAGCTTGCTTTTAGTGTTAATATATGCCAATATTAAACTTATTTTTCTGTTAAGTCTCCTGTGAAGTGTGTGACTAATCAAACAAAGTATTTTTCCTCCTCAATTTTACCAGTTTTAACTACTGCTATGTGGATATGAGTTAGGTGAGCATAAGGTACATGTACCTACTAAAATCCAATCCATAAAAGGATCGACAGTATATTTCATAAAGGAAGGACATGAACTATACTAAGAACTGGATTTAATTGGACTTAAAACTTTTGATTTGAAATCTTAGCTCAGAAAGTGGAGAAATAGAAAAGTTCTGTTCTCACTTGCACCAGGACAATTAGACATATGATTTATAAATATCTTAAGTAAAATTGCTATTTTTTAAAAGCCTTATTTTGGTAACCCCGATCTCAGTTTAGTCGAATTGACCCTGGTTCTGGGGTGTCTTAGTGAGCGCATAGCTGCTTCTATAGGAGTTACCTATGGTAAAGTTGTCTTCAGAAGCTTTCTGCTTTGCTGACTTCTGTGACTTTGTAACCTTTAGGATAGATACCCACACTTGTACTGTCTATTCTTATATCATGGTAAAGCATTCAGCTTTTTCTACAGTGGGAATAAATAAACCTTGCTAACATATTTGACACTTACAGCTTCCTTAATTTCTAAATTATGGCATCTGTGGCATTCTGTCATTAAAGTGAAGAAGAGCAAATGCATTTAAAAATCTTGTGTCAAGTTTTAAGTAGTATGATTATTTGAAGAAAGTCAAGAACATGGTTAGTATTCAGTCAGTTACAGCAGAACTAGCTTAGGGAAAGAGGGTGATCTGTAGAGGGTGACTTCTGTTATTACAAGTCTGTATTGCTGACAAATATTTCTAAGGCTGTATCACTACAATAATTAATATCAAACATAAGTTAGATGTCCTTGATATTTCTTTCTTAGATACAGCTAGAAGGAAAGTACATAAATACAGGAGTGTTCCTTCTGATAACACTGTGTTGCATCCTCATGATAATAGTGTGGTGCAGAGGAAACTTACCATCCACCTATGGACCAGTGACAATAGTCAGAGATCAAACAAATGATATGGATGCAACTATTGCAAATGAAGCATGTTGGCAAAGCTCACCAGAGAAGACATCTGTCTTCCCCTTAAGGCACTTACACCGTTCTCTTGCAAATGGCTGTTCTGATGATGCAGTTGATAATATTGTTTGTTGAACACTTTTTTCCTCTTTGCATTTAGTGTATTTGATAAAGGTTTTCTTCTAATCAAAACACTGATGTGACAATGCATATTTTAAAAGATAATTCTGAGTACGTTTTGTGCAGTTCTGCCGCCAGTGATTTGTTCTGAGGTGTGGCGTAAATGGAACAAACGGCTAAGGTTAAAAAAAAGATAAAACTTAAAATCTCAATTTTGTGTTTAGCAAAAGGTAATAGCTAATTTCCATACAAAGTACTGTCTATTAAGATTAGTTTCCTTTTGTTTGTTAAATATTCAGTATTTTTTTAAAAAATGTTTGATAGTTATTTGAATATTATGTACAAAGTTTCTGAAAAATGTTATCAGCATCTGCTTGGCTTCTGTAATTTTATGTGGCTCCTTAAATGTGCATTGCTTTGGCGTGGGAGGGTGCTCTCTGTTATTAATTAATGCTTGCTTTCAGCTTCAAATGCTGCAGCAGAGGGAACTTAACATCTTATCACTAAAGATGCTGAAAGTTCCAACTCTCCTGTTATGTCTGTCTGATGTGCTTCTGGAAGAATAGTATACCATTCAGTCAGAATCAGTTAAAATACTGGTTATTGACATGCAGAAGTCACAAGCTTAATTTGACACATTCCTTGGATAATATATATTTAATGGTTCTTACTGGTAAGGTTTGAAAGGGTTTGTTCAATCTGAAGTAATAGTACAGAAGCTACACGTCTTTCTAAGAAGGGACCAGGAAATCTAATGGTAGAATTAGGTTTAAGAGGTTGTGAATTCAAAGTAAAATTCAGGGGATATTGACAGCCTATTCTGTGTGCTTTGCCTACTGAGAGCTCTCAGGGTCTTCTAGAAGTCTACAGCAAAATGCCATGAGTTTAAGGAGGAAGTTTGTGTGTCTGCTTTGACTAGTTCTGCACCCTCCTTCCTAGTAAAAGAATCTTAATTCTGTAGAGGCTCTCCCTCATGTCAGGATGAGGATAGAAGAAATGCTGGCATAGGGAAGGTGGGAGAAAAGGCAAGAGCTATCAATATTTTCTCCAATGGGGAAGATGCGGGACATTTCAGATATTTGAAGCAGCTTCTTTCAATCTTCTGAAGATTGCTTCTATTCAGCAGAGCTATCTAGAATAGATGGGTGAAAAGGTAATTTCTTCAATGTAATTCCATGCCTTCTAACGAACTATAGAACCACTGATTGTGGTCAAGGAGAGGGGTTGACAAAATTAACTTGAGGTGTGGTAGATACAGAATGGAAAAGAAAACATAAGCTGATTCTTTCTCTACTTCTAGTCCAAACCTAAAAATAATTGATTTCAAGCAGAGTGTAATTGTTGCTGCCTAGAATGGGCATTTACCTCTTTAGAAGCTAAGGTGAAATGTGGAATGTGATCCTGCCTTATGTAGTAGATACTCTTCACTGTATGGAAACTAAGACATCCAGTTCTGTCAGATGTCCACAGTCTTCTCACTGAAAAACATGCGACACCTAAAAAAAACCCAAGCAAAGCCTACCAACCAAAAAAACCCAAACCCCAAAAAAGCCCCAGTTCTTGCCTGTCAGGATAAAATCTTCAGAAACTACTGCTGTGGAGATGAGTAGATTTAGTGAGCCATCTGATTGTTGTAGTATACAAAAACTGATACTGTCATGAGCCTGCTGTGAAGGATAGCAGAATGCTAAGCTTTTGCATGGAGATGCACTATTTTCTTTGTAATTGTCAGTTATATTTAATCCTATAATACACATTCTGAAGGTACTCAATGTACTTTGAGAAAGCATAGCTATGTATCTTGGTAACAAGCCCGAGTATATTGTCTACATTTTAGCATTTGCAACATCTTTCTGAGCTGTTAAATTTCACAATTTCTCCATTTTTAACCTGTTTCTCCAGGAAAAAAAGGAAATCTGGCCTTGTAATTTTTGTTACTTTGTTTTTAATTTTTAAAACTATTCAGTCGAAATACTGTAAAGTTAAACATTACATGGAGAGCTTTGAAGAAAAAGAATCAACAGAGTATGCCATTAGGGCAGTTGTTTTGTATGTGCTTTTGGTGTTGTTAGGCTGTCTGGATGGTGTTGCAGGCTACCATTTTTACTCCATGCTACAGTTTAGCAACTGTGCCTGTGTAAACAGAACCTCATACAATCAGTTCTGCTGTTTATCTAAATCAGAGAATTCTGGGCTCTGCTCTAAGCAGTGTAAACAAAGCTGAACTGTCACATTTGCCTATCTCTTGGCATGGATGGAATCCCAGCACATGTACGTAAAGATTAATTTATCAGAATCTTTCTTGAATATGACAATGACAGTTTCCTCTGTTTGTTTTTATTTTAATTTTGTTCTAAACAAATTTTGTCATTGATGCTTATACCTAAGAATTTGTTTTAGTGAACGTGCTCAAGCTGCACTCTGTCAGTCTAGATTTTAAACTGCTTGAAGGATTGCGAAATATTATAAAAAAATAAGTAGTACAAAATCAGAAATTCATATTACAAAACAGCGACATAAATCAGCATGTTGAACATAAAAAGCTTGTATGTCACATTATAGAGGTTTCTCAAACATCTGTTATATTTCTCCACCAAGCTCTACAAAGTTGTAGTAAATTTTCCCTAGAGATTACTTTTTCAGATTTGTCTTGTTTTTGCTCATGCTAAATATTTCATAGTTGTTTTGGGTGAGTGTCCTGGGTTTGATTGGGGTTAATTATCAGAAACAGCTGCTGGCCCAAGCAGTTGAGAGAGGCTGTGGGTGGGAGGGGCCACAGCCGGGATAAACAACTGAACCAGCCAATGGGCTGTTTGACACCACGCCGAGTCATGGCCCTATATAAGGGGAGGGCTGG